>NW_021035443.1:0-10980 GCF_004153795.1 Camellia sinensis
TTGTGGTGTCCCACCATCTCTTTTGGTTCTACCTTATTAGGCCGCCATCAGTGTTCCTCCTGAGGTGCAGAGACAATTATCGGTGACAATCTCTCGATCGGGCATTGAAGTGTGGCTCCGGATTACCCTGTCCAAGGTTTCGGATCTAAGTAGTCTTTGATTCACCCTTTGCCGGGTTGATGCCTGGTTGCGATTACAAATCCCGCGCGAAGATGGTGGAACTCAGATCCCCTGCACTAGCTGCTTAATGGAGGTGCATTAGACGCGGTGCATTCAGAATGAATTTACATTGGTTGGGGTCAATATTTTGTAATTTGTTGTTTGAGGGATTTGGTAAAATTTTGGGGTCTTTTGGTTATTTGGTGGCCGATGTAAGGGAATGAAGGCTACTATTGCAAATTCAGTTTAATAATTTTGGGTCTGGTTCTTTGATTTGTTGTTCACTATTCGTACCTGGGCTTGCTGTTGTTCTAGAAAATTTGAAATTTGTGTGGGCCTGCGGTCAACTTTCTAGGTTAATTGTGGCTGGCGTGTTCACTAATCTATCTGGGCTGCGATGTCTAGAAAATTTGAAATTTGTCTGCGTGTCGAGACTTTTCAGTTAATTGTGGGCGGGCGTGTTCACTATCTACACCTGTCGGTGTTTTCAGAAAATTTTGAGAATTTGGCTGCGTGGTTCAACTTTCAGTAAATTGTGGGCTGCGTGAATCACTATCGGTATCTGTCGGCTGCGTGTTCAGAAAATTTGAAGAGTGGGCTGCGTGGTCAAACTTTCAGTTAAATTGTGGGCTACCGGTGTTCACTATCTATCTGGTGCGTGTTCACTTAGTCAAGATTGCTGCGGCTGACTGTGTGTCATGAATGATTTGAAATTGGGGCTGCGTGCGCTTCAACTTCAGTTAAATTGTGGCGTGCTGCGGGGGTGCTACTATCTTATCTGGGCTGCGTTGGTTCAGATATAATTTTTTGAAAAATAGTGTGGCTGCGTTGTTTCAGTACTTATCGAGTAATTTGCGGCTGCGTGTCTCACTAACGTGAGCCTGGGCTGCGTGTTTTCAGTTATGTTAAATTGAAATTTGTGGGGCTTGTGCGTTGTGTTTATCAACTTTTCATGTTATTTATAGTGGTGGGCTGCTGTGGGTGTTTTTCAGTGGTGAGAATAATTTGTGTGATTATATAATTTGGGCTTGCGGTGTCTCCATACTTTCAGTTAATAATGTTGTGTGGGCTGCGTTGTTCACTTTATCTATCTGGCTGCGTGTCAAAGTTATTTGAATTTTGATCTGCGTGTCAACTTCAGGTTTATAAATGTGTGGGACTTGCGTGTTCACTATCTATCGGCTGCGTGTTCAAAAAATTGAAATTTGGGGCCGGGTGTGTTCAACTTTTTTCAGTAAATTGTGGAGCTGGCTGTGTTTTCACTATATTCTATCTGCTGGCTTGCTGTCTGCGGTCGAGAGAACATTTGGAAATTGTGAGGCTGCGTGTTCAACTTTCAGGTGTAATTGTGGGCTGGCGTTGGTGTCACTTAGGTTCTTACCTGGGTTCTGCGTGTGTCAGTAGTTAGAAATTGATTTTGAAAATTGGCGCTTGCGTGTTTCAACTTTCAGTTATTAATTGTTGGTGTCTGGCGTTGTTTCACTATCTATCTGGGCTGTGCGGGTATTCGAGAGTAAATTTTTTTGATGATATTTGTGCTGGCGTGTTTTCTAAACTTTGTGCAGTTACAAATTTGGCTGCGGTGGGTTCACTTATTCTATCTCTGGTCACTTGTCGTGTTAGAAAATTTTGATAATTTAGTGTGTCGCTGTGTTTTTTTCAATTTTTCAGTTAAAATTGTTGGGTTCTGCGTGTTCACTATCTATCCTTGTGCTGTGCGTGTCATGAACAATATTTTTGAAAATTGGGCTGCGTGTTCAACGTTTACAGGTTAAACTTGGTGGGCTGTCGTGTGGATCACTATTCTATCTGCGGCTGCGTGGTTCAGATTTAGAAAGGTTTTGAAATTTGGGCTGCGTGTTTCAACTTTTCTAGTTATATTTTGTGGTCTGGGTGCGGTATGTGTTCACTATTCTGATATCTCTGGCTGGGTGTCGTGTTTCTGGAGGGAAAAATTTGAGGAGTTTGGTCTGCTGCGTGCCATACGTTTTCAGGGTTTAAAAATTTTTTTTTTGTGTGTGTGGGGTTGTGGGGCTTTGCGTGTTCTACTATCTACCTGTGGCGTGCGTGTTCAGAAAAATTTAATATTTGGGCTGCGTGTCAGTACTTTTCTAGTTTAAATATATAGTGAGGCTGTCGTGTTCACTTTATTTCATATCTGGGTCTGTGCGTGTTCGAGGGAATATTTTGGTGATTGGATTCCTTTTTTATAGTGCCGTGTTCAACTTGTCAGTGTTAAAAGTTGTGGGGGCATGTCGTGATTCACTTATTCTTTAGTCTGGGTGCTGCTTTTGTGGCAGGATAAAATTTGAAAGTTTTTGGGGCTGGGCGGTGTCTTGCAACTTGTGTCGAGTTTAAATTTGTGGTGCTGCATTGTGTTCCAACTTGATCTTATATCTGAGGTCGTTGCTGTGTTCAGAAGAATTTAGAGTGTGGGCTGTGCGTTCACTTTTTCGTAATTCTGGCTGTGTGTGGTTCGACAAATTTCTGTTGTTGTGAGCCGTTGTTGTTTCTAATGTGGGCTGTTGTGTTCGCCATAGCAATTTTTGTGAGCAGTATGTGTGTCAGTAGAAGTTCAAATGTTGAAACTACATGTTTCTAGATGTAAGCAAGGTTTGTAGGTACTTAGTGTTTCGGATTAAGCCTATAACTGCTTGATGTTTTCTTTTGGTTTTTTGGGTTTTTGTTTTTGGGTTAAACAGTGGGGCGAAAGTTGCGAAATTGTAAATATGTGACAGAAGATTGATTTGTAATATACCTCTTGTGGACCTCGTTGAGTTATAGGATGCGCTCGGCTCTGATGAGAAGTCAGGTATCCTTCCGGGTGCTCGCTCGTCAAAAACTGTGTAAAGTGACGGAAGACTAAGCACTGAGCATGAGGACGTGTGCTGGCGGACCTTTTTTGGGTATCCTCTCTCGGTGTAATATTCGATAGGCGGCTGTCCTTTTCGGAGTAGTTTATCATGGGGATCTTGAATCATCTTCCTGGCACCTTGGTAAAACCTCTCGCCTATTGATGGAGTTAATGCCCGGTCGCAGTCTCTATTAAGGAATATTGCAAAAGGGGTGCAGAAATTATGATTCGGGAAAAGTGGAGCCAAATGATTGGAAAAAAGCAACAAAAGTCAACTCTCGGGAAACATAGAGGAGGTTCAACAAAAGTCATTATCTCTGCCGAAGAAAATATTGCCATAATATGAAGGCATTAGACTTTACCTCATTTAGTGGTTGAGAAATGCCATAGGAAGAGGAGAGTCTCCTGATATGCCGCGAAGTTTACATCGCTTTCTATTAGATGCTTGAAAATGAGTTTTTTATTGTCTGGTAATGAGTCTATATTGTTGCGTCTTTGTGCATTTTGTGGATTCTAAGTATCGTGCGCGGGTATGGAAACTCAGATCTTGTCAGGAGTGATAAGGTTGTTCTGCTAGAATGCAAGAAAAGATAGGTGTAGGATCTGCGGCTGCCTTTTTTTATAGGGCCTCAAGCCTTTAGGTTGATATGAATGCATTGCAATTATAAGGTGGTATAGAGAAGGACCAAAATAGTCTCCCTGTAAAATAGCACGATGGCCGCCGGCCCCGTTATCCTTAAAAGGTTCCGGCCTATCTTATTGTCTTGTGTGCACGAAATGGCCGTCCAGCCATTTAGCTTAATGTGGAGAAACGGGTTGGCCACCTCCCCTTGCGAAGGATAAGATTGCCTGGCCATGTTCGGGTTGCACCACGGATGCTGCACCTAGCTCTCTGCTCAAATTGTTGAGGTTTAAGAGTCGGGGAGTTCCCGAGACCTGAAAAAGGTTCACAGGAGAAAGTTTACACTTCCTTCGGTCGCGAAATGATCCGCCGGTAATCTTTCGGCTCAAGTTCTGACATGTATGTCTCAGTTTCATGTTCATTTGCTATCCTGAAGATCAGATTAGTGTATCCTTTCTTTGTGATGATGAGGTTTAACCTTCAGCGGTGGTTTTTGTTTTTGTTTTTGTTTTTGTGTTTTGTTTTGGTTTGTTGGTGGGGGTGTGTTTTGGGGTTTCTTGTTGGCCGGGCGCCGGGAAGCCGGAATCGTGGAAGCCTGTGGTCGAGTCGCCTTTCGACCGAAAACGCGTCTTGGTATTTTGTGCCGGTTACTCGTTCTGTCTTCATAACAGAACGGGCACCCTGATTCTGCTGCGTGTCACGCACATACTTGCACGTTTCGATGAACATACCTGTCTATTAACATGCACGTTCTTTGGATAATTGGCATACTCTATGTCAGTTGAGCATGTACGGTGTCCACGGCATAGTCTCCCGAGTTGTGCTTGGTCATTTCCGATTCATTCCTCATCCGGCACTGCGGTGGTTTTTGGTTCGAAACTTTCGGTAATTCTATCATGTACCATGACATGTGTGTTAGCCGCATGGATTTGTACTTGTTGCAATTTTCTCGGTTTTGCAGGCACGATATTGTATGTACGGTTCAATGGTGAGGCTTGGTTGCGTATCCAGAACGAATCGTATCAGGGAATATGCGTTTTATTTCGTGTCTCCGTGTGAGGACTGTTTGCTGTGGGTAAGTTGAATTAATCCTCCGCATTCTTAGGACTGCATGAAATGTAGTTGTTGCTGTTGATCGGATTTTGTGGCTAGTTAAAAACTGTTGCATTCTAGTTTTGCGTTAATTACTTGCGCGGTGTCATTGAAACAGCATGCGCATTTGCCACGATGCATTGGGTTACCTGTCGGCATTTGCTGTTTGCATGGATCTATTTTGCATTTTACCCACTTCGCCTGCGGGATGCCTGCGGGCTCTTCTAGCGCCGTGTCGGCACCATTCTGTCTATCTGCATGTTTGTCTAAAGTCTTCGTGGTCTCTTGCAAGAAAGAGTGGGTTCGTCTTCTTGGCTTTTGACATTCACTGCCGTTTTCACTTGGTAGAATCGTTCCGAGGTTTGTCTTGGATCAAAGAGGCGGCAGATCCTTGTAGAGCACCCGGGGCATTTACTTGACCCTGAGCCTTAAGACTCAGACGTCACCGATGAGCGCTGGTGATGTTGCCATAATGTGCTTGTTTCAGAAGTTTCAGAGTCGCGGCCGTGAGCCCTTGCCTCCGACTTCCGAACCTTCTTCTGTGCCTTGTCTCGGTTTCAACCAGAGGCGTTCGGTTTTCGTGCGTGTGTTTCTATTTCCGTGAGGGAGGGAGAGGTCCTCTGTTAGACCTCAGTCTCTCTCAAATGTCCCGTAGGCTACATTTGGTGGTCTCGGTAGGCTTCATTCTGCCCATTTCGCGAGTTTCTGGTTCATCCTGTGTTCCGGAGAGCCGTCATGCCGTTGTGTACCTTGGCGAGTGCCTGGTACTCGGTTTTAACTTCAATCTCGCGTTTGTTTCTGTATGTGTTTTCGTGTCATACTGTCCTATTGCTCCATCTGGTGTTAGTGAGGTACACTTGCGGGTCTGAGTTAAGACTCTCGAGCTTCGGTGGTTCGTGAGACGGACCTACGTTCTGGGGTGCTTAACAGCCTTTTTGTGCTCCGAGTGGATCCCGAACTTCGTGTTTTTGGCTTCGGGGGCCGAACATTCGTTTTTGCAAACTGGGGTTTTGTTCGAGTTATTGTGGCAGGTGATCCTCTGTTTTATTATTTGCACTGAGGAAGGGTCACTGAGGAGTAGTTGTTGGGTGGGGAGGCCAGCAATTGTTTGCGTAGGCAACCAGTTATTTCTCCTCCGGAGCCTCCCGGCGGCCTCAGTTTTTTCCAACTTTCGTGGCGAGTATGTTGAGTACTACTTGGGAGGTGAATGTTGACAACGTTTCAGAGCCACTATATCTGCTGGATATCTTACACATCGAATGGTGTAGGTCCCCTAAAATGGCGTGGCCGGTTCATTAAGGTAGTTACCTTGACCCCTTTGACCCGCTTGTTCTTATCCGAAGCTAATGTTGAACGCCTCGAATTTTGGTGGGCCATCGTAGTTCTGAACTTTGAAACCCACATATGTTTTTGTTGATCTACACACAATGAAGGAGGCCCCTAAAAGTGCATGTGCCGGCCAGTTAATTCAACTTGACCCTTTTGAACCCCCTCTTTCCGAGCCAATGTTGAACCCCTTGACCCACTTTCTTGGAATTTCAAAAAAAAAACCTACATGGTTGTGTTGTACACACATAGGAGTACCTCCCCAGTAGCTAGCCGGCCAGAAAATCTCATGACCTTTGACCCCTAGCCGCCGGCTAGGGGTGTGGCCGGCCGGCCATCCTCCAACAGAAAGGAGTAGGTAGTCCCCCCCGCCCCGGCTCCCCCCCCGTGGTGTTGGGTTGCGTGGTGGTGGTTTTACCCTCCCCCCCCCTTTCTGGCTGCGCCCCCGCGTGTGGGGTTTTGGTGGGGGCTGTATGTGGGTGTTGTTAATTTTTTGGGTTGTAATGTTGAGTTTTTGTTCTGTTGTTATCTTTGGTTTCTTTATATTTTTTTTGTTCACGTTTCTTGTCTCTTTTTTTTTTTTTTTGTTTTTTGGTGGTTGCCTCTCCCCCTCCTCCGCGCCCTCCTCTTTTTTTTTTCTCGCGGCTGCCCTCCCTCCTCCCCCCCCGCGCCCCCCCCCTTCCCCCCCGGGGGTGTGGGGGGGGTTTGGGGAGGTGTGGTGGGGGGGTGGTGGGGGTGGGTGGTGGTGGGGTGGTGTGGGTGGTGTGGGTATGGTGGGTGGTCCCCCTGCGCCTCGCCCCTTTTTTCTTTGTTGTTTTTTGGAAAAACTGTTGTTTTTTTTGTGTTATTTTGGGGTGTCGTGTTGATGTATTTTATTGTGTGGTGGGCGTGTGGTTGGTGGTGGTGGTGGTGCCTCTCCCGCCCCCCCCCTCACCCTGCGTATATAGGATAGTGAAATTAGTAGATATTGAATGAAATGTATATATTGTAATTTTGGTGGTCTTGTGTTGGTCCTTTGTTGGGTTTGTTTCTTGTTTTGTTGTTTTTTTTTTTTTGGTGGGGGGTGGTTTTCTTTTGTGGCTGGGTGTGTTTTTTGTGGTGTGGTTTTTTCTGTTCGGGATGGGAGGTTGGTTTGTTGGTGCGGTTTTTTGTGGTTATTTCTTTTGTTTTTTTGTGTCGGAGCGTTGGCTGTTGTATGTGATTTTCTTTTTTTTTGTTTTGTCTTTTTTTGTTTTGGGGGTCTTTTTTTGTGTCTGTTCTTTTGGTGGTTGCGTTTTTTTGGTTTTTTTGGTGGTGGGTTTTTTTTTGGGTGTGCTTTGTTTCGTTCGCGCGCGAGGTCATCCAAAAAAGACTCCGGGGAGGGGAGGGGGGGGCGGGGGGCCTTGGATATTGGGGCGGGCGGGGGTAGGGGAGGGGGGCGGGCAAATATCCCCCAGATATTATCTGTATCCGGGGATTATTATCGTGGGGGAGTTGCTCTCCTTCCCCCCACCTTTACACCCCATTTTGAACCCTTATAACCAGCTGGTGGCCCTCACTTACAAGCGGTTAGAAAAAACTCTCCTTCAAGCATCCATAACTCAACTCCATCTTCATCCTCTCAATTCTTTCAAAAACCCTAGAGCCCCTAACCATCTTCCTTTCTACACCACCAAGCTCTACCACCACCATCTCATTATCCAGCAACAAGGAAATATTCTTGAAGGCTAAAGAAGCTGCAAATTTCATCCAAGAAGCAACAAAATTTGAGTCTTCAAGGAGTGAGTAACACTTTTACCCTTTTTGACCCTTTTTCTTGATTATATTGCTAAGCCCCACTTCCTTTTTATTTCAAGCTCCGCCCCAACTGAAAAGGGCCCTATTTGAGCTCATCTTCACTTTTCATTTAAGGGCTTCAACCCTGTTAGCCCTCCATGACACACTTGCTTCATTGACCTATTGTATTGTCACAATCTTGCATGCTATTTGATCCAATGAGTAATTTATTTTCGAGCATGTTGGTAAACTGATATGAGCTTATTATTGATCCCCTCTTCAAACATTGAAGAAGGGCTCAACACCATTTTGGGATTTCCATGTTATAACCTACCTGTATACTCCCTTTTCTTCCCCATTCTTGCCCATGTTTAATTAGCCTACCATGCTTTTGTTTTTGGGCCATTTTAAGCAGTTCTGAAAAGTGTTTATTTTTGGTCCTATTTATACATTTATTTTATTAAGGCTTTGGCTGTTGTGATTATTTTTCATACTCATGTTATAGCCACTTTTGAGCCTAATTTTGCATCATATTTCTATTCATGTTTGTATACTGATTTGAGGCTTCCATATACTGTAAAATATCATATTTTTTTTTTGGTCCCTCTTCAGTGTTTTAGAATGAAATTTTTCAGTTTGAATTTTGCTTATATCACTTGCTTCATTACCCCTCTTTTGGCCCCTATTCTTGCATGCTATTTTAACCATACCTATGCTTGCTGTTTGGCCATGTTTATAACTGTGAAAGTGCATCTTTTGGGACTGTCTAGCTTCTGTCTTTGCATTGCATGTCCATGTTGTGCATGTTTAGCATAGCTATAGGCCATTTCGGGTGCCTAAATTCGCATTTCGGGACTTTTTCATGCATCGGGTGTTTTTCGCCTCATTTCGGGGCTGTTTTCCGTGCCCGTGTACACGTATTTCGAGGCACCTCATTTTCTGCCACCGGCATCCTATGTGAGTGTGGCTGAGGCTCTCTCATGTTGGTGTAAGCCCATTTGTCATTTCCATGTCATTTCATAGCATTTTACCTTTGCCTCGGTTTGCGTGCCCGTGTACACGCATTTCGAGGCACCTCATTTTTATCCGCCGGCATCCTATGTGAGTGCGGCTGAGGATCACTCATGTTGGTGTAAGCCCATTTGTCGTTTCCATGCCATTTCATCACATTCCACCATTGCCTCGGTTTGCGTGCCCGTGTGCACGCATTTCGAGGCACCTCACTTTCATTGCATTTACCATCGCCGCGGTTTGCGTGCCCATGTGCACGCATTTCAAGGCACCTCATTTTTATTGCATTTACCATTGCCTCGGTTTGTGTGCCCGTGTGCACGCATTTCGAGGCATCTCATTCTCATAGCGTTTATCATCGCCTCGGTTTGCGTGCCCATGTGCACGCATTTCGAGGCACCTCATTTTCATAACATAATACATACTAGGTTGTATCTTAGATTACATTCTGTCATTTTCTCGGTTTGTGTGCCCGTGTGCACGTATTTCGAGGCATTTCATTTTAAATATTTATGTTGTTCCTCCCAAAATAAGGTTATGAGTTATAATATAAGATAGAAAAATGCAACACTTCAATTATAAATATATAGTATTGAAGTAATGTGGCAGAACTGTAATTAATATTAAAAATATGCTTAGTGTTACCGTTTCTTCTTTGCAAGGATCCATACTACCGAATAGATCCACTCTTATATGATGTAGTATTTATGGCAACACTTTTAGATTAGTGTTGGATAACATTGTTAGTTTTTTTATATTTTGTAAACATGAAACAAAAAGTATAAAAACATTGAAATGTTCACTACTCAAGGAGGTCACCTATTAATTACAACTTTGAAATTTTTTTTCTTGATGCCTTTTAATCTAAACTTTTACAACTAAGGCCGATAAGTATTTATTTATTTTTTTAAGCTTTTCACGATCACTGGATGAACAATGACTTGATTGTATTCTAAGATCTCATGGCTAGAACCAACCTACGTGAGTGTTCTATACATTGAAGTATGTAATAGTAGTGGAGTGCACCTCTATTTGTTTCAATGGAAAATATTTTAATGGAAGTCATAATCAACAAAAAAAACAAGCTTACTTTGATAGAAAATGTTTTCTACTTTTGAAAAATAAAAATATTTTTTGGATTAAAGTCTTGCCAATGCCACCATCACACTACCACTAATATATTAGTTTCAAGTCACAATTAAATATAAAAAAAAAATTACTTCCTGCTAAAACAAACAGTGAATACAATAAGAATACTAGAGAATGGAGAGATCATTGTTAGGTCTCATCATGTCAATATATATGTATATTCTTCATACTCTCTAATTTAATTTTGTGTATATGAACATGTTGTAACAAGAAACATTTATTAAGCTTTCAGATTGTACATGGTATCAAATCTAACTAAAAGAACCTAAACTCCAAAAAGAGGAATAGGTTTATAAAACTTAACCCAGTAGATGAAAAAAAATGATATTGTCTTTCACAGCAGTAAAGATTTTCATTTTCTTTTAAACAAGTTTTGGGGCATATAATGTGCATCAATATAGTGTGTGTTTCTATTGAGCATTTAATAGAGCAATGGGCATTTCATTGGTTGAAGTTGTTGCTTCCTTGCTTGAAGAACCAGCAGCCTCAAGAACATTTCTTTCGGTGAAGAAGCCAAGCTGTTGGCCTGAGGCAATGCACCTTCACTACCTAACATCAGAACTACAGATGACATGCTTGGCCTATCCTCTTGAGATTGTTGCACACATAAAAGGTCCACGTGGATTGATTGCAACACTTCAGTTAGGTAACATGAGTCCCATAGAGCCTCGTCAATCAATTCCAATGATCTACCTTCTTTGTAGAGTCTCCACGCCTAAACAGATTCTCACACAATTCAACAATTGTTAATGTTTTGGAATAGCGAGAAAAGAGGGATTTAAGATAGAATCATATAAGAATACTTCAAAACTTAGTACACTTACATCACCAAAAAGGTTGTGGTAGTGATCTGGATGATAGAAACCTCTATTTTTCTTCCTACTCACAATATCTAGCACCAAAACGCCAAAGTTGAAGACATCTGATTTTACTGAAAACAACCCATCCATTGCATACTCTGGAGAAATGTAGCCACTACAAAATAGTGTTGAATAAAGAACTAGATTTTGAA
>NW_021035447.1:0-19183 GCF_004153795.1 Camellia sinensis
CTAACCTTGACTTGCAACCAAGTCCGCGCATCAGTATCAGTGCCCCATCTCCACATCTCACTCAAACCTCCACATCCGTCCTCGGTACTATTTCGGATCTCTACACCCTTGCAGCCTCTTCATTTTTGTTCCCGTGAATCTTCTGTCTTGATACTGTTTAATTCAAGCATCCTCATTAGAGTCTTTGATTCGTGCCCTTGAGATCAATTCCATTACAGTGATCATTTCTACTGTTTGGAGTTTGAAATCAACAACAAGCAGTCTTGTTACCATAAACCTCCCCCTTATTCCACTGGCTTTAATGCAATCTTAAGGGGCCTTCAATCTACTTGCAGAATGTAAACCCACATCCCCTTTGAAACTGCCAGGATTCCTTCCATGCATTCTCCACCAAAGATGCCAAAATTTTGAAATATAGTCTGTAGGAACCAAAGATTCAGAATTTTAAAGGGTGTGGGGCCCCAATCCCTCTCATCTTCCGTTGAGGTACTATGGGGCAGTCGCTTGATCTGAGACCAACGCTTGCGCAGTCCCCCACAGGTTGAATTTGTATCTCCTCCAACCACTCAGGGCTAAGGGAGGAATCTGTTTATTCTACGCCATTTGTTCCAATCTGGCATTTACACTCAAAGATTATATTTCTTCCCTATCCATTGTGCACATCAGCCAACCTCACAAACCTATCTATGAATTCTTAAACTCCTTCATACCTCTGGTCTTCTCCTTTGAATTACCTATTCTCGTCCGTCAGACTTTGTGATCTCATTGAAATCACCCCCAGGACACCATTGTTTTGGAAAATAGGTCTTCAGATTTAAAAATGGGCACCACATACTTCCCTCCTCTTCATAAACTCATATAGGAGCACTAACATTAATGACAACACAGTTGAAGGGAAGTTGCAGAAGGTACTGAGAGCAAGAATAAATTCGACTGCTACAGCACTCGGAAAGTTGAAAATATATCAGGATATCCCATATGCAATTAGCTCCACCTGCCACACCTATTGCATTCACAACCAAGATTCCATTCTTTCCCTTGGCCACAAACTCCTAATCACCGAATTGGACAAACTTGACCTTTTTGTTTCTTGAATCAAAGCCATATCAATATTTCTGTCAAATAACAGGCTCTTAATTTTTCTCCTCTTTTCTGGTCTACCCATCCCTCTAATGTTCCAACTTAAGAGCTTCATCATAAACAATTTTCAGCTGTATCATCCCCCAAGCATTACTTATTACATGGAAAACATCAGTCCCCCCTCCTGTCGGACCTCCCTTCTAGCCTCTCTTTATCCTTCTCCTCTAGGTGTACTAATTTCTTCAAAATTTCTGCATCCTGCCCTTTGAAATCAATCCCCAGCCTTTTCCCCAGACTTAGCGTGGCTTGAGCTTCGAGAATTTTATCTGATTCACAGATGTTGTGACTCTCATCTACACACGGCCTCTGCACTGCTGCTGTCACCGTGGCTGACTGCTGAGCCCTGCTTCTTCCTGTACCCACACTTCTCTGCCCAACTCTTCTGGCCAGTCCGTTGAATCCTCCTACAGCCAGTGGATATTTACATCTACCTTGCTTGATTTCTTTCCTTGGGCCTTGCTTAATCAGGTTATTAGTGGAACCACTACTAGAAACACTAATAGAGTCCATGCTTTTGGACTTGCAGCCCACCCTTAAGGATTTGCAACCCACCCTTGAGTGATCACCATCAGTACTTGCCAACGGTTGACTGAGCCCATTCCCCTGAATTCTGTATTGGGCACACTCATTGGGCTGGGGTCTATTTTGATCATGGCCCAAATCCACCTCCAAATAGACACCAGGTCTACCTTTTTGGGTTTCAGTCACACTTCTAACGAAGCCTTGACTAGAGACCAGCTCTTTGTCTTTTTGAAGCTCATCAACCTTTCCCAACTCATGATTACACTTCTGCAATTGCTGCTGCTGCACACTTTCCTCTTTCATCATTGTATCGCCCATGCCAGAGCCTGTTTCATTTGAATTCCCCATACACTCTTCTGTCTCTTTTACCTCTGAAATCTGCAAGCAACTATCACCTACCCCTACCTCACTCCTTTCCTTCAGCGTAGGGGTTGAAACATCTTTGGCCTTCTCTTTCTTACTTGCCACATCATCCTCCATCTCAGCTTCCTTAGCAGCATCGTCTATCTCCCTCTTGCTATCTGCAACTGACTGTAAAACTCCATTAACGTTAGAATTAACATCCTCATCTCCCTCCTCAGTGTTATTACCTTTACAGCTGGTCGAAGCCTCCTTACTAGGTTGGTCCTCACAGACTCTTATCGGATATGATTTGCCTTTGCACTCTAGATTCAGACTGGTATTTATCGGTTCCATTACATTTGTGACTATCTTTACCTTTCCATAGCGAAAAGAGGATGGATTACAGATATCTGTATCGAAATGGATCACTTCCCCCCATAGTTGGCCAATCTTTCTGTACGTATCCGTATTCCATAAGTTCAACGGAACACCAAAACAGCTAATTGAAGCATATCTTTCCGGCTGGAGTTGCATCCCAGGTTCCCAGTCCGTGATGTATACACACCAGGCATGGAACCATTCCTTAATCAAGCCTATCATATTTCTCAAGGCCTCACTAGATCTGAAAGATATTAGTATATCGCGACCACCTCCTTCTCTCACCAGGACATCCTTCACTCCTTTCAGTTTTAGTTCTGCTTTAACTTCTACAACAGAGTACCCAGATTTGAGTCTCATAATCAAGCTCTCATACAACCGGCCATTTCCTATTTCTTCGACTCTGATTGTGGGAGTTAAATGTCCTTTTGGTTGATCTCCTTTGGTGACCTCTACATATGATCTGCCATCTAAGACTTGATTCCTGCTTCTAGATGCATTTGTGCCTGGTGGCCTTCTTGGCTCCGTTTGTCTCCATTGCACTTGTTTGAGCCTCCTCCTGTCATCGTAACCTTTCCCATAGGCTGCACTCTGAACTACCAAGGCTTTATCATCAACCCATAATCCGTTTGTCTTTTGTTCTGCTACACTAGCTGCAACATGGCAATCGAATCAAACAAATCCAAACCTTGTGTTTGTTGTTTTCCTCCTGTTCTGTGGAATAAAAACATCCTTAACCACTCCAAATTTTTTGAACAAGTCAAACATTCTTCTTGGTTCCATGGATTCTGGTAAGTTGTCTACAAACAGAGTGTACATCTGTTCACGACTTCCTTCCTTATACCCAACTTGATTTGCTTGTCGCCCTCTCCTGTTTAGGACTGGAATCCAACCTCCTCTATTCACCATTCTTGCCTTTTTACCTGGTTACCAACTTGTACATATATTCACCAGAGGCAGCTCTCTCTCTCTCTCTCTCTCTCTCTCTCTCTCTCTCTCTCTTTCTTTCCTTGTCTAGAACTAGAATTAAAAATTTATCTCATTTTTTCTTTTCCTCTATTTATTTCTTGTACACAAATAAAGAAAAATGATTTTATTTGTATTTGTCTTCGTTTTCTCTCACCAAATTCATAAACGAAATGGAACTAATTATTTACACAGAAATAAAATAAGAGGAAACAAAATTGTTTTTTTATTAGTTTAGATCGCACGTATCCTTCACCTGAAAAGTTCATCAAATTATTATTATTTTCCTCTATAAATTTAGAATTTAAATACAACTGTAATATTTGTAGCCACATTATACTTACAAGTGCTATTTTGATTTTAGTTCCACTGATCATGATATTTTCCCTTGGACAAATTTGGATTTTCCTTTTAGCCAAACACATGCAGTTGTAACAAGACAGCATGAACCCACGCGTTTGTTTGCACCATTATTGTTTGTGGTAGGGTCCAGCTTGAAATTTTAGCTAGGCACCAATTTTGTTATAGAAAGATTTTCTTTTGATCTTTACTATAAAGCGCTCGTTATATTTTTCACACGAGTCCGGCTTGTGTTGTGTGTCATGTTTTTTTCTAATGAACTTGTTATAATATTATCACAATAAGACATGTTAGGAAAGTATATAATCTAACAATTTAAATTAAAAATTAAAGTAAGATTATAATAAAAAATCACACACCTTAAAACAATTAATGAAATTTTGCTTTAACATCAAACATAGGCCGTGCAATTACATTTATTGTAAAGATTTCCGATCCATTTCATATAGTGAACTCAATTAACTTATCAACTAGTGTCAATATAGTTAATTAAAATAATTATATCTCATTAAGAAGTCAGAAATTCAAATTTTCTATTGATGCAAGGCTCTTTTTCATAGAGATTGTGACCTTTCATGTACCGAAAATAAACATTAACCAAACTAAAGGCAATTTGTTATGAACCTATCAAATTTGGCTAGAATGTTTTAAGGTTACCACAAATGAAATTAATTTTTTAGGACCAATATTTGATGAACCTAACCTATTGCAATTGGTTTCTAATCTTTTAGGACCAAAATTTAATTTTTTTTTTTGGGACCAATGTTTGATAAACCTAACCTATTGCATTTGGTTTCTAGTCTTTAACCAAATTACAAACGCACCTATGTGGTTCAATGGTTTGGGGGTTTTCCATTGCAGATGCCTCAATTGTTGAGATCTTGAGTTGTTAGTGTCAAATATCTTGATTTAGGAGGACAAAGGGATGTTCTTTCTCATTACAATACCTATAATATTATTATGCTTTAAAACAGAAACAAATCCTCAATCCTAATCTTTAACAGAAATTATTATTTCAGTGATAGTTTCACTTCTAATTTAAGTGATAGTTTCACTTCTAAGTATCATGAAAATGATTTTAATTTTTTGATGACTCCTAAACTTCACTTCTCAAATTCAATTGAGGTATAAGGTGGAAAAGCTTGAGTGGTAAAATATCTCCTCTTGATTTTCCATGGATCCCTCAATGATGAGTATTGTTTCATCTGTAAGAGGTGTCGGTAGAAAAGTGTTTTCTGGATTAGAAAGAAGTGCTTCTTTCATGGTATTAGATTCTCTACGTTTGTTTGATGGATTAGGTTGGATGAAATTATTAGTGAGAGGATAGTTAGTGAAGAGATTGTTAATTTGAGGATTATTAGTGAGGGAATCAGGTAAAAGTGTATTTGTTATGATGATAGTGTGAGAAATGATTAGTGATATGATTGTTAAATTATTTTTATATAAAATAAATAAAAAATTATTTCTATATTAAAAAAACTAAAGCAACAGTAGTGTTTGGTTAATAAGCTGTAAAATAGCTTTTTCTGTATAATTGTCCTTTCTACCCTTATATGATATAAAAATGATTATTTTGTCATTTTTTCAGTTTTAATTTTTAAAAAATTATTTCATTAATAAAAGTTAATATAATTAGCATCACTTAATACTAAAATTAATAATACTATCAATTAGTTTAAATTTTTTCATTTTTTCATTACAAATTAATTAGTGTTAATTAATGGCTTAATTACCATCAATTAATACTAAAATTAATAATAGTATCAATTAGTATTATTTTTTTTCATTACAAATGAATTAGGTGTCAATACTAATTAATTTAAAAATACTGAAATTGGTGTCATTTATTAGTGTCATTATAAAATTAGTGTCATTTATTTTGTCAATTATATTTTTTGATTTAATAGAAGTTATTTATTTTTCTATTATTTTGTTTTTTTTTTCATTAATATCAATTAGAACAATTTTTTTTTAATATTTTATTACAATACCAAAGAAAATACCAAAGAAGTTATTTAATTGAAATAAATTTATATTGATATATTAACTGAAATAAAATTGTGCAATTTATTTAATTTTATTTAATTTTTTATTAATTTTGTTTTTGTGCAATTTTTGTGCAATTTATTATTATTAAAATTGTTTTTAATTTAAATTTAATTGAATAATTGCTTTTATTTAAATTTAACTGAAATAAATTTATTTTTAATTATTAATTTTGTTTAATTTATTTAATTTTTGTTTTTTTTTTCTTCTCTTCCTTCTTGAAACCCTAGCCACCGTCGCACGTCACGGCAGAGAGGGAGTGCCGAGGATGGGAAATGGTTCGTGAGAAACAGAGAGAAAGAGAGACGACGGCAGGACGACGGCGATCTGGTTCAAAACGAGATCACGATGATGGCAGGACGACGGTAGTGACGCAGGGTTTTGCCCTGAGATCGCGAAACCAAATAACCATATCAACCCAGATTAACCCAAATCTTCCAAACCAGATCAACCTAGATCCCGATGACGGCGAGCTTCTAACCCAGACTTTCAGATTTGCCTTCAGATCGCGATGCCTTCATATTTGCCTTCACGACGGCAGATCGCGATCTGAAGGCTGTCGATTTGCCTTCAGATCGCGATCGCGATGCCTCTCTATGGCCGTGATTGTCACTCTCATAGATTTGAATCCGAACACACACACACACACAGAGAGAGAGAGAGAGCTAGGGTTTCAGAGAGCTAGGTTGGTCGGAAATCGCCTCCCTTCCGCCGGAAATTGCCTCTCAGAGGCGTGTGAGAGACAAAAATGGGTTGTGTCTGGCTTATATACGTGGCACACTGGTAATAAGTCGAAGGCCCCGTTTGGTAGAGTTGTGGGAAAGTGATTACAGATTATAGCTTATAGCTGTAAGTATAAGCTGGTAACTTGTTTGGTGTAGCTGTGGGATTATAGATTTAAGCAGCAAAGTAGTGTTTGGTTAATAAGCTGTAAAATAACTTTTTACCGTGTAATTGTCCATTTTACCCTTATATGATATAAAAATGATTATTTTTTCATTTTTTCAGTTTTAATTTTTAAAAAATTATCTCATTAATAAAAGTTAATATAATTAGCATCACTTAATACTAAAATTAATAATACTGTCAATTAGTTTAAATTTTTTCATTTTTTCATTACAAATTAATTAGTGTTAATTAATGGCTTAATTACCATCAATTAATACCAAAAATTAATAATAGTATTAATTAGTATAATTTTTTTAATCTTTTCATTACAAATTAATTATGTCAATTAATGGCTTAATTACCATCAATTAATACTAAAATTAATAATAGTATCAATTAGTATTATTTTTTTTCATTACAAATGAATTAGGTGTCAATACTAATTAATTTAAAAATACTGAAATTGGTGTCATTTATTAGTGTCATTTATTTTGTCAATTATATTTTTTGATTTAATAGAAGTTATTTTATTTTTTTTATTATTTTGTTCTTTTTTTCATTTTAATATCATTAGAACAATTTTTTTTTAATATTTTATTACAATACCAAAGAAATACAAGAAAGTTATTTAATTGAAATTAATTTATATTGATATATTAAACTGAAAATAAAATTGTTGCAAATTTATTTAATTTTATTTAATTTTTTATTAATTTTGTTTTTGTGCAATTTTTGTGCAATTTATTATTATAAAATTGGTTTTTAATGTAAATTTTAATTGAATAATTGCTTTTATTTAAATTTAACTTGAAATAAATTATTTTTAATTATTAATTTGTTTAATTATTTATTTTTGTTTTTTTTTCTTCCTTCCTTCTTGAAACCCACCCCCCCCCCCCCCCCCCCCCCCCCCCCCCCCCCCCCCCCCCCCAACCCCCCCATAGCCACCGTCGCAACGTCACGGCAGAGGAGAGTGCGGGCGATGGGAGATTGGTTCGTGAAGAAACAGAGAGAAGATGAGACGACGGCAGGACGACGGCGATTGGTTCAAAACGAGATCACGATGATGGCAGGACGACGCAGTGACGCAGGGGTTTTGCCCTGAGATCACGAAACCAAAATACCATATCAACCCAGGATTAACCCAAATTTCCAAACCAGATCAACCTAGACCCGATGTGACGGCGAGCTTCTAAACCCAGACTTTCAATTTGCCTTCAGATCGCTGCTTATATTTGCCTTCACGCGAGGATCGCGATTCTGAAGGCTGTCGATTTGCCTTCAGATCGCGATCGCGATGCCTCTCTATGGCCGTGATTGTCACTCTCATTAGATTTGAATCGAACACACACACACGAGAGAGAGAGAGAGAGAGAGAGAGAGAGAGCTGGGTTTCAGAGAGCTAGGTGGTGGAAATCGCCTCCCTTCCCCGGGATTGCCTCTCAGAGGCGTTGTGAGAGACAGAAATGGGTTGTGTCTGGCTTATATACGTGGCACACTGGTAAATAAGTCGAAGCCCCGTTTGGTAGAGTTGTGGGAAAAGTGATTACAGATTTATAGGCTTATTAGCTGTGAGTATAAGCTTTGTAACTTGTTTGGGAGCTGTTGGGATTATAGATTTAAGCGCAAGTAGTTTTGGTTAATAAGCTGCTCAAATACTTTTTTACCGTGTAATTGCCATTTTGCCCTCTTATGATAAAAAAATATATTTTGTCATTTTTTCAGTTTTAATTTAAAAAATATTCACTTAATAAAAGTTAATATAATTAGATCACTTAATACTAATAAAAAAAAAAAAAAATTTTTTTTCTTAAAAAAAAAAAAAAAAAAAAAAAAAAAAAAAAAAAAAAAAAAAAAAAAAAAAAAAAAAAATTTTTTAAAAAAAAAAAAAAAAAAAAAAAAAAAAAAAAAAAAAAAAAATTAAAAAAAAAAATAATTAATATACTATTCAATTAGTTTAAATTTTTTTCATTTTCATTACAAATTAATTAGTGTTTAATTAATGGCTTAATTACAGCAATTAATACCAAAAATTAATAATAGTATCAATTAGTATAATTTTTTTTAATTTTCATTAAACAAATTAATTATGTCAATTAATGCTTAATTACATCAATTAATACTAAAATAATAATAGTATCAATTGTATATTTTTTTTCATTACAAATGGAATGAGGGTGTCAATACTAATTAATTTAAAAATACTGGAAATTGTGTCATTTATAGTTGTCATTATAAATAGTGTCATTTTTTTGTCATTATTATATTTTTTTGATTTAATAGAAGTTATTTTATTTTTTTATCTCATATATATGTCTCTTTTTTTATTAATATCAATTAGACAAATTTTTTTTTAATATTTTATTCAATACAAAGAAAAATACCAAAGAAGTTATTTATTGAAATAAATTTTATTGATATATTAACTGAAATAAAATTGTGCAATTTATTTAATTTTAATTTATTTTTATTGAATTTTTTTTTTTTGTCAATTTTTGTGCAATTATTTTATTAATGTGTTGTTTAATTTAAATTTAATTGAATAATTGCTTTTATTAAATTTAACTGAATAAATTATTTTTAATTATTAATTTCTCTTATACTTATTTAATGTTGTTTCTCTTTTTTTTTCTTCTCTTCCTCTTGAACCTAGCCCACCGTCGCACGTCACGGCAGAGGAGGGAGTGCCGGGGATGGGAAATGGTTCTGTGAGAAACAGAGAGAAAGAGAGACGCGGCAGGACGACGGCGATCTAGGGTTCAACGGAGATCACGATGAGTCAGGACGACGGCAGTTGACGGCCAGGGTTTGCCCTGAGATCACGAAACCAAATAACCATATCAACCCAGATTTAACCCAAATCTTCCAAACCAGATCAACTAGGATCCCGATGACGGCGAGCTTCTAACCAGACTTTCAGATTTGCCTCAGCATCGCGTTGCCTCATATGTGCCTTCACCGACGAGAATCGCGATCTGAAAGGGCTGTCGATTTGCCTTCAGATCGCGACGCGATGGCCTTCTCTATGGCCGTGATTGTCACTCTCATAGATTTGATCGAACACACACACACACACAGAAGAGAGAGAGAGAGCTAGGGTTTTCAGAGAAGCTAGGTTGGTCGGAAATCGCCTCCTTTCCGCGGAAATTGCCTCTCAGAGGCGTTGTGAGAGACAGAAATGGGTTTGTGTCTGGCTTATATACGGGCACACTGGTAATAAGTCGAAGGCCCCGTCTTGGTAGAGTTGTTGGGAAAGTGATTACAGATTATACTTAAGCTGTGAGTATAAGCTGGTAAAACTTGTTCTGCTGTAGCTGTTGGATTATAGATTAAGCAGGCAAAGTAGTGTTTGGTAATAAGCTGTAAAATAACTTATTTACGTGTAATTGTCCATTTTTGCCCTTTATTGATTAAAAATGGATTATTTTGTCATTTTTTTCAGTTTTAATTTTTAAAAAATTTATTTCATTATAAAAAGTTATATAATTAGCATCACTTTAATACTAAAATTATAATACTATCATTAGTTTAAATTCATTTTTCATTACAAATTAATTAGTGTTAATTAATGGCTTAATTACCATCAATTAATACCAAAATTAATAATAGTATCATTAGTATAATTTTTTTATTTTTCATTTACAAATAAATTATGTTCAATTAAATGGTTATTACCATCAATTAATTCACTAAATTAATAAAGTATCAATTAGTTTATTTTTTTTCATTACCAAATGATTAGGTGTCAATACTAAATTATTTTAAAATTACTGAAATTGGTGTCATTTATTGAGGTCTTTAAAATTAGTGTCATTTTATTTTTGGTCAATTATATTTTGATTTAAATAGAAGTTATTTTATTTTTTTATTTTTTTATTTTCATTAATATCAATTAGAACAATATTTTTTTTTAATATTTTATTACATACAAAGAAAATACCAAGAAGGTTATTTATGATAAATTTATATTGATATATTTAACTGAAATAAAATTGTGCATTTATTTAATTTATTTAATTTTTAGTTAATTTTGTTTTTGTGGCAATTTTGTTGCAATTTTTATTATTAAAAAAAATTTTAATTTAAATTTAATTGAAAATTGCTTTTATTTAAATTTAACTGAATAAATTTATTTTTAATTATTAATTTGTTTAATTTGTTAATTTTTGTTTTTTTTTCTTCTCTTCCTTCTTTTCAAAACCCTGCCACCGTCGTTCGTCACGCAGGAAAGGAGTGCCGGGGATGGAAATGGTCGTGAGAACAGGAGAGAGAGAGACGACGGAGGATGACGGCGATCTGGTTTCAAAAAGAGATCGCAGATGCTAAGGCGCGCAGTGACGCAGGGTTTTTACCCTGAGATCGCGAAAACCAGTAACGATATCAACTAGATTAACCAAATCTTCCAAACAGATCAACCTAGATCGCATGACGGGCGAGGCTTCTAACCCAAGACTTTCAGATTTGGGTTAATCTAGGTTGATATCGTTTATCTGGTTTCGCGATCTCAGGGTAAAACCCTGACGTCACTGCCGTCGTTCCTGCCATCATCGCGATCTCGTTTTGAACCAGATCGCCGTCATCTGCCGTCGTTCTCTCTCTCTTCTGTTTCTCACGAAACCATTTTTCCCATCCCCGGCACTCCCTTTCTGCCGTGACGAACGACGGTGTGGCTAGGGTTTTGAGAAGGAAGAGAAAGAAAAAAAAAAACAAAAATAAATAAATTAAACAAAATTTAATAATTAAAAAATAAATTTATTCAGTTAAATTTAAATAAAAGCAATTATCAATTAATTTAAATTAAAATTTTTTTTAATAAATAAATTGCACAAAAATTGCACAAAAACAATTACTAAAAAAAATTAAATAAAATTAAATAAATTGCACAATTTTATTTTCAGTTAATATATCATATAATTTATTTCAATTTAAATAACTTTCTTTGGTATTTTCTTTGGTATGTATAAAATATTTAAAAAAAAATGTTCTAATGATATTAATGAAAAAATAAAAAATAAAAAAATAAATACTTTATTAAATCAAAAAATATAGGATTGACAAAATAATGACACTAATTTTATTTAATGACACTAATTAAAATGACACCAATTTCAGTATTTTTAAAATTAATTTAGTATTGAACCTAATTCATTGTAATGAAAAAATAATACTATTGATACTATTATTATTTTAGTATTAACTCTGGGTATATTTAAGCCATTAATTGACATAATTAATTTGTAATGAAAAAATTAAAAAACTTTACTAATTTGTACATTATTAATTTTTGGTATTAAATGATGGTAATTTTAAAGCCATTAATTAACCACTAATTAATTTGTAATGAAAAAAATGAAAAAATTTAAACTAATTGATAGTATTATTAATTTTAGTATTAAGTTGATGCTATATTATTAACTTTTATTAATGAAAAATTTTTTAAAAATTTAAACTGAAACAATGACAAATAATCATTTTTTATATCACATATAAGGGCAAAATGGACAATTACACGGGTTAAAAAGTTATTTTACAGCTTATTAACCAAACACTACTTGCTGCTTAAATCTATAATCCCACAGCTACACCAAACAAGTACCAAGCTTATACTCATCAGCCTATAAGCTATTAATCTGTAATTCATTTCCACAAACGTCTACACAACGGGCGCTTCGACTTATTACCAGTGTGCCACGTATATAAGCCAGACATAACCCATTTTTGTCTTCACAGCCTCTGAGGGCAATTTCCGGCGGAAGGGAGGCGATTTCCGACCAACCTAGCTCTCTGAAACCCTAAGCTCTCTCTCTCTCTCTCTCTGTGTTGTGTGTGTTCGGATTCAAATCTATGAGAGTGACAATCACGGCCATAGAGAGGCATCCGATCCGATCTGAAGGCAAATCGACAGCCTTCAGATCGCGATTGCCGTCGTGAAGGAAATATGAAGGCATCGCGATCTGAAGGCAAATCTGAAAGTCTGGGTTAGAAGCTCGCCGTCATCGCGATCTAGGTTGATCTGGTTTGGAAGATTTGGGTTAATCTGGTTGATATCGTTATTTGGTTCGGATCTCAGGGCAAAACCCTGCGTCACTGCGTCGTCCTGCATCATCGTGATCTCGTTTTGAACCAGATCGCCGTCTCCTGCGTCGTCTCTCTCTCTCTGTTTCTCACAACCATTTCCCATCCCCGGCACTCCCTTCTGCCGTGACGCGACGGTGGCTAGGTTTAAGAAGGAAGAGAAGAAAAAAAAAAACAAAAATTAAATAAATTAAACAAAATTAATAATTAAAAAAATTTATTTCAGTTAAATTTAAATAAAAGCAATTATCAATTAAATTTAAATTAAAAAAATTTTAAATAATAATAAATTGCACAAAAATTGCACAAAAACAAAATTAATAAAAAATTAAATAAAATTAAATAAATTGCACAATTTTATTTCAGTAATATATCAATATAATTTATTTCAATTAAATAACTTCTTTGGTATTTTCTTGGTATTGTTAATAAATATTAAAAAAAAAATTGTTCTAATTGATATTAATGAAAAAAAAAAAAATAAAAAAATAAAATAACTTCTATTAAATCAAAAAATATAATTGACAAAATAAATGACACTAATTTATAATGACACTAATAAATGACACCAATTTCAGTATTTTTAAATTAATTAGTATTGACACCTAATTCATTGTGTAATGAAAAAAATAATACTAATGATACTATTATTAATTTTAGTATTATTGATGGTAATTAAGCCATTAATTGACATAATTAATTTGTAATGAAAAAATTTAAAAAATATACTAATTGATACTATTATTAATTTTTGGTATTAATTGATGGTAATTAAGCCATTAATTAACACTAATTAATTTGTAATGAAAAAATGAAAATTTAAACTAATTGATAGTATTATTAATTTTAGTATTAAGTGATGCTAATTATATTAACTTTTTTAATGAAATAATTTTTTAAAAATTAAACTGAAAAAATGACAAAATAATCATTTTTATATCATATAAGGGCAAAATGGACAATTACACGGTAAAAAGTTATTTTAAGCTATTAACCAAACACTACTTTGCTGCTTAAATCTATAATCCCACAGCTACACCAAACAAGTTACCAGCTTATACTCACAGCTATAAGCTATAATCTGTAATCACTTTCCCACAACTTACCAAACGGGGCCTTCGACTTATTACCATGTGCCACGTAATAAGCCAGACACAACCCATTTCTGTCTCTCACACGCCTCTGAGAGGCAATTTCCGGCGGAAGGAGGCGATTTCCGACCAACCTAGCTCTCTGAAACCCTAGCTCTTTCTCTCTTCTCTCTTTGTGTGTGTGTGTTCGGATTCAAATCTATGAGAGTGACAATCACGGCCATAGAGAGGCATCGCGATCGCGATCTGAAGGCAAATCGACAGCCTTCAGATCGCGATCTGCCGTCGTGAAGGCAAATATGAAGGCATCGCGATCTGAAGGCAAATCTGAAAGTCTGGTTAGAAGCTCGCCGTCATCGGGATCTAGGTTGATCTGGTTTGGAAGATTTGGGTTAATCTGGGTTGATATGGTTATTTGGTTTCGTGATCTCAGGGCAAAACCCTGCGTCACTGCCGTCGTCCTGCATCATCGTGATCTCGTTTTGAAACAGATCGCCGTCGTCCTGCGTCGTCTCTCTTTCTCTCTGTTCTCACGAAACCATTTCCCATCCCCGGCACTCCCTCTCTGCCGTGACGTGCGACGGTGGCTAGGGTTTCAAGAAGGAAGAGAAGAAAAAAAAAACACAATTAAATAAATTAAACAAAATTAATAATTAAAAATAAATTATATTCAGATTAAATTAAATAAAAGCAATTATTCAATTAATTTTAAATTAAAAACAATTTTAATAATAATAAATTGCACAAAAATTGCACAAAAACAAAATATAATAAAAATTAATTAAAATTAAATAAAATGCACAATTTTATTTCAGTTAATATATCAATATAAATATATTTCAATTAAATAACTTCTTTGTATTTCTTTGGTATTGTAATAAATATTAAAAAAAAATTGTTCTAATTGATATTAATGAAAAAAAAACAAAATAATAAAAAATAAAATAACTTCTAATTAAATCAAAAAATATAATTGACAAAATAAATGACACTAATTTATAATGACACTAATAAATGACACCAATTTCAGTATTTTTAAATTAATTAGTATTGACACCTAATTCATTTGTAATGAAAAAAAATAAACTAATTGATACTATTATTAATTTTAGTATTAATTGATGGTAATTAAGCCATTAATTGACATAATTAATTTGTAATGAAAAAATTAAAAAAATTATACTAAATTGATACTATTATTAATTTTTGGTATTAATTGATGGTAATTAAGCCATTAATTAACACTAATTAATTTGTAATGAAAAAATGAAAAAAATTTAAACTAATTGATAGTATTATTAATTTAGTATTAAGTGATGCTAATTATATTAACTTTTATTAATGAAATAATTTTTTAAAAATTAAAACTGAAAAAATGACAAATAATCATTTTTATATCATATAAGGGCAAAATGGACAATTACACGGTAAAAAGTTATTTTACAGTTATTAACCAAACACTACTTTGCTGCTTAAATCTATAATCCCACAGCTACACCAAACAAAGTTACCAGCTTATACTCACAGCTATAAGCTATAATCTGTAATCACTTTCCCACAACTCTACCAAACGGGGCCTTCGACCTATTACCAGTGTGCACGAATATAAGCCAGACACAACCCATTTCTGTCTCTCACACGCCTCTGAGAGGCAATTTCCGGCGGAAGGGAGGCGATTTCGACCAACCTAGCTCTCTGAAACCCTTGCTCTCTCTCTCTCTCTCTCTGCTGTGTTGTGTTCGGATCTCAAATCTATAGAGAGTGACAATCACGGCCATAGAGAGGCATCGCGATCGCGATCTGAAGAAATCGACAGCCTTCAGATCGCGATCTGCCGTCGTGAAGGCAAATATGAAGGACATCGCGATTCTGAAGGCAAATCTGAAAGTCATGGGTTAAGAAGCGTCGCTCATAGCATCATAAGGGAGGAAGGCTACGCGGGAATCTAGTTGATTTGGAAGATTTGGGTTAATCTGGGTTGATATGGTTATTTGGTTTGTGATCTCAGGGCAAAACCTGCGTCACTGCCGTCGTCCTGCCATCATCGTGATCTCGTTTTGAACCAGATCGCGTCGTCCTGTCGTCGTCTCTCTTTCTTCTGTTTCTCACGAACCATTTCCCATCCCGGCACTCCTCTCTTGCCGTGACGTGCGACGGTGGCTAGGGTTTTCAAGAAGGAAGAGAAAGAAAAAAACAAAAATTAAATAAATTAACAAAATAATAATATATAATTTATTTCAGTTAAATTTAAATAAAGCAATTATATCAATTTAAATTTAAATTAAAACAATTTTAATAATAATAAATTGCACAAAAATTGCACAAAAACAAAATTATAAAAAAATTAAATAAAATTAAATAAATTGCACAATTTTATTTCAGTTAAATTATCAATATAAATTTATTTCAATTAAATAACTCTTTGGTATTTTTCTTTGGTATTGTAATAAAATATTAAAAAAAAAATTGTTCTAAATTGATATTAATGAAAAAAAAAAAATAATAAAAAATAAATAACTCTATTAAATCAAAAAATATAATTGACAAAATAAATGACACTATTTTATTAATGACATAATAATGACACCAAATTTCTGTATTTTTAAATTAATTAGTTGACACCTAATTCATTTGTAATGAAAAAAATAATACTAATTGATACTATTATTAATTTTAGTATTAATTGATGGTAATTAAGCCATTAATGACATAATTAATTTGTAATGAAAAAATTAAAAAATTATATAATTGATACTATTATTAATTTTGTATTTAATTGATGGTAATTAAGCCATTAATTAACACTATTAATTTGTAATGAAAAAATGAAAAATTTAAACTAATTGATAGTATTATTAATTTTAGTATTAAGTGATGCTAATTATTATAACTTTTATTAATGAAATAATTTATTTAAAAATTTAAAACTGAAAAAAATGACAAAATAATCATTATTATATCATGTATTAAGGGCAAATGGACAATAATACACCGGGTAAAAAGTGTATTTTACAGCTTTATTAACCAAACACTACTTTGCTGACTTAAATCTATATCCCCACAGGCTAACCACCAAACCAAGTAACCAAGACTAATATACTACAGTATAAGCTATTGATCTAGATAATCAACATTATACCAACAGATACATACACAAACAGGGCCACTATCAACTTATACAAAGATGATGCGATATTATAAGCCAGACACAACCATTTCTTGACTCTCACACGATTCTACTGAAGAAGGCAATTATACCGGCGGAAGGGAGGCAATTTCAGACCAAACCTAGCTCTACTGAAACCCTAGCTCTGTGTGTGTGTGTGTGTGTGTGTGTTTGTTGTTCGGATTAAATCTATGAGAGTGACAAAATACAGGCCATAGAGAACGGCATCGCGATCGCGATCTTGAAAGGCAAATCGACAGCCTTCAGATCGCGATCTGCCGTCGTGAGGCAAATTCTGAAGCAATCCGCGATCTAAGACAAAATCTGAAAGTCTGGGTTTAGAAGCTCGCCGTATCACGATCTAGGTTGATCTGAGTGAAAGATTTGGGTAATCTGGGTTGTATGAGTTATTTGGTTTCAGCAGAATCTCAGGCAACCTGCGTCACATGCCGTCGATCTGTCATCATCGCGATTCTCGTTATTGACCAGATCGCCGTCGTCCTGCCGTCGTCTCTCTCTCTTCTCTGTTTTCACGAAACCATTTACCCATCCCCGGAACTCACTGATCTCACAGTTAGACGAGCGACGGTGGCTAGGGTTTCAAGAAGGAAGAGAGAGAAAAAAAAAAAAAAAAATTAAATAAATTAAACACAAATTAATAATTAAAATAAATTTATTTCAGTTTTTAAATTTAAATTAAAAGCAATTATTCAATTTAAATATAAATAAAACAATTTTAGATAATAATAAATTGCACAAAAATTGCACACAAAATAAAATAAAATTAAAATAAAAAATTAAATAAATTGCACAAATTTATATCAATAATATATCAATTATAAATTTATTTCAATTAAATAACTATCTTTTGGTATTTTCTTTGGTATTGTAATAAAATATTTAAAAAAAAATATGTTCTAATGATATTAATGAAAAAAAAACAAAATAATAAAAATAATAACTTCTATAAATCAAAAAATATAATGACAAAATAAAGACACTTAATTATTATAATGACACTAATAAATGACACCATTTCAAAGATATTTTTAAATTAATTAGTATATGAACAACCTATTCATTTGATAATGAGAAAATAAGACTATTGATAACTATTATTAATAATTTAGTATTAATGATGGTAAATATAGCCATTTAATTGACATATTAAATTTGTAATGAAAAAAAATTAAAAATATACTAATAGATACTAATTATTAATTTTGGTAATTTATTGATGGTTAATTAGCCATTATTAATACTAATTATTTGTAATGAAAAATGAAAAAATTAAAATAATGTAGATATCAATTAATTAGTATTAAGTGATGTAATATATATTAAATATTATTAATAAAATAATTCTTTTAAAAATTAAAATTGAA
Source organism: Camellia sinensis (assembly GCF_004153795.1). Lineage (NCBI taxonomy): Eukaryota > Viridiplantae > Streptophyta > Magnoliopsida > Ericales > Theaceae > Camellia > Camellia sinensis. Next base: position 18,360 of record NW_021035447.1, read on the forward strand.
AAAATGAACAAAAATAATCATTTATTAAATGAATAATTATACAATAAAAAATTATTTTACAGCTTATTAACCAAAACCACTACTTTACTGCTATAAAAACTTTATAATCCCACAGCTTACATATATTTAAAAACAAGTTAACCAACTTAAAACTATAATCAGTTAAGTTATACCCTGTAAATCATTTCCACCGAGTCTACACCACAGCTCTATCAAATTTGGGTCACCTCATGTCTTACTTCTTTCTTCTGCCTTACGACACGACTTTGAATTTCCCATCAATTAGCGGTCAAACGCAGGGAGGGAAGAGAAAGATGAATTGATGATGATTGATGATGATTGATGGTGATGAGAGGTTGAGAGTTGGTCTTTCGCATTACGAAGCAGTCACTTGTAATAATTTGAAGAAAAACATTCATGTCCAAATTTCCAGCAGGCTCTGGGGAAAAAAGCTGTGAAAGGATGGAGACTCAGAGTGATTTTCAAACCACTTTTCACCTCTTACAATGATTTTTTTGTTTTTTTTTTGTGGTTTTTTTAAATTTATTTTGTCAAAGCTCTCTTTGATTTCTGTTTTTTTCTTTTTTGGTTTTCTATATTTTTGGGGGGGGGGAAACCTTTCTTTTAAAACTAGGTTTTAGTGAACTAGTATTATCCTTTTAAAAACTTAATTCATGGAAAAAAAAAAAAGCTACCTTATTTTTTAGAAGAAAAAATTTGGTAAAATTTTATTTTTTTCCCAAAAAAACCCTTTTTCAAAATTTTATTGTTAGTATAGTTTCAAATAACCAAAAAATAATTTTAAGATAGCTATCTCTCCTTTT
>NW_021035448.1:0-10205 GCF_004153795.1 Camellia sinensis
TTGCAGGAACACGAAATACTGGAGGTATGTAATCCCTGCTCGAGCGCAAGAAGACCCGCTCAAGCGGATCGCCTAAAAACTGGACAACAAGGAATTGAAACCAAGGCCTAACCAACCTGTAACAACCCTGCTCAAAACATCCTAGAACTCAATCAAGTGGAATTAAAGGACGACAACAAGATAGATATCACTACCAACTTCACGGAACCGAGTCCGGAGTACAACAGAACAGTAAAGGGACAACCGGGATCGCTATAATTAATGTGAATGTTAACATGTCAATGTGAATATTCACATTGTCAACGGGCTGGGCCGGGCCGAGTCGGGCCCGCCCTGGGCTGCTGTCTAGTTTTATACTCTTATCAATGTGAATGTTAACATGTTAATGTGAACATTCACATTGTCAACAGGCCGGGCCGGGCCCGCCCACAGGCCGTTATCTGGTTTTGGGCAGCTACGAGGCGCGGGCTAATTTTACACTCCAATCATTGTGAATGTTAACATGTCAATGTGAATATTCACATTGTCAACGGGCCGGGCCCGCCCCGGGCCGCAGGCGGGCTTTTGGCCGCCCATGGGCCGCGGCCCAATTTTATACTCTTATCAATGTGAATTTTAACATGTCAATATGAATATTCACATTGTCAATGGGCCGAACCGGGCCCGCCCGGGCCGCCCATGGGCTGCGTACGGGTTTCGCACCGCCACGAGACGGGGGCCAATTTTACATTCCTATTAATGTGAATTTTAACATGTCAATGTGAATATTCACATTGTCAACGGACCGGGCCTGCCCTAGCTCGTGGGCGGGTTTCGGGCCGCCCACGGGCCAATTTACATTCCTACAAATGTGAATTTTAAAATATGAATGTTCGCATCATTAAATTGCTAATCGTTGAAAAAATATTTATAAGGGTATCAAAATTAAATATAAGGGCATAAGTGTCCAAGAAAATAGTGTAAATCAAGAAAATGGACTTTATGGAATAAAACTATACATACATGAGACTAAATGGGTTAAAAAATTCCTTCATGGACTTCTTGGGTTAAAACACTTCTAAATTGGACTTATCAATAAAAATCCCTATAATTTACCCATTATATTAAGCTCCATTGAGATTTTGATTCATCTAACATTTTGTTATTTTTTGATCAATAAATTGTTAATTACATGGATGAAAAAATAATGTTATCATCTATTTTATACGAAAATGTATATTTTATATTTTTACACAATTTACATTAATTTTGAATTATTTAACTATATTAAAAGAGAAATTAATATAATTATATTAAAATTGTAAAATTTTATGTAATTTTAAAAAATGTTAGGGGCGTCAATATAATTTATTCAAAATAAAATGACATGCAGGTGGCTTAGCTGGCACCACTAATTACGGACACTTGTCCACACACTGTGAGCGTGTTGTTTACTTCACGCGGGGGCAACAACGATGAGTAAGGATCCTCTTCTTGCAGCTTCCGTGCTTGCGTCCGTTTTTGCAGGTCTTCGGGTCTACTTTTAGGCCCAATTTTGATAATCCGAACCGTTCATATTTTATGATTTATTCAGTATATCATACCTTTAAAAAATCAAGTTGATCGGATATCAGAAAGTATATGTTCGGAAAACTGTTTATTAAATTCTTTAAAAAATAGTGTTTAGTTCAATTTTTCAAACACATACTTTCTGATATCCGATCAACTTGATTTTTTACAGGTATGATATACTGAATAAATCATAAAATATAAACGGTTCGGATTATCAAAATTAGGCCTAAAAGTAGACCCGAAGACCTGCAAGGACAGACGCAAGCACAAGCTTGCAAGGAGAGGCTCTTGACTCGGCAACAACGATGCGTTTTTTCCGTGTGGTATGGTTGAACAAATTCCACTAACTTTGTGCACTTTTTGACACCTGCCCACCGCGTATTCCTATTATCACGTCATCTCTGTCATTTCATTTTATTTTTTCGATTAGCAATGTCACATCATATTACTAGTTTATTTTATTTTTTGATTAGAAATATCAAAATCATATTACAATTACAACAATGCTACATATCACTAAATTCTTACCACTAAGACCACCATTAATGATGTGATAAGTAAAAAAAAAAATTAAAACACAAAATACATATGACAGTAGGTAGGATCCATTATCATATCCCTAATGCAACCACTAATTAGTAATCTGTATCATTTTTCATTACAATTATTGAATGGTCAACGATATGAAAGGAGTGATCTGGATTAGATCGGGTGATTTTCTCTATCAAACGGATTAAAAAAATGAATCTTCATTCATTATTGATTTGTTGGTTTCGAATTGATCAGGGCGTGTAGATTAGTGAATAAAAGCGATCAATTTAATGGTTTAGGCTTTATAAATTTTGAATATTTTATTAAATTATAATTCATAACTTTTATAATCTTTTGAGAGGGTGATTTATGCTCCGGTGTTGGGCCGAGGTATAGACCGAGCAAGTTGAGGGCCCAGCAGAGCATTGGGCCGAGATGATCAACTGTTCACCCGGAGATGGGCTACCAGAACTTGGGCCGGGCAGAGTAGTTTGACTGTGGTGCTGCCCCGACGTGCAAAATATGCTCGCCAGAAGTGACCGGTGCAACCAGATGCTCGTCCGAGATGTCAGGCCAGACAGACCGAGCAGGCGGCGCTCGGAAAGGCGCGGCAGCCAGGTATTTGACTGACCGTCGAAAGCGACAAGGAGGAGCCCCGGCTAAGCTTTGCCGAGATCCCGCCTAGGCCCGTCCTTCATTGTTATCCTTAGGCGCTTAAGGATGAAGCATGGTATGACGAGTAAGGGCACTCGCTGCCGAGCTCAGCTATGCTGACGGTCGTTGAGAGCACGGTGAATGAACGGCATGGATTTAGCTGGAAGATGGATAGCAGAGCCACGGTGTCAAGAGATGACAGGTAGTGGATATTGGGCCTCAGAAGCCTATATAATCATAGTCTCGCCCCCATACGCGATACAACGAACACATCTGTAAGGATTTCTTACACTCAAACACCTCTCCCTCTCTCTAAGTTCCCTCTAAAGGTGTGTTGCTAACCTGACCGTCGAGGGTTTTTTTCCGGCCACACACCGCGGGTAGTCACCATTACTTGCTCGCGAGTGTGATCGGACATGACGGAGCTCGAAGAAAGATAACGTGGCACGGCCGGGGAATACTTTGCTCTCCCGTACATTGGCGCCGGTCTGTGGGAAGTTTCAAAACAAAACCTTGTCTTCCAGGTTCAATCTGATCGCCGTCCTGGCGAACAAACAAACGAGTTCCCTTGTCCGCACATCGATGAGCCACCCCCGATATAATACCCGAAGGAGAGAGGGACCTCCTCCGTCCATCCAATGGCTGACTTGGAGGACGCCCATGGAGGACAGTCACGATACGCGCGGGATAAGCGCGGAAGGAGTCATGGGCGTTCACGGAGTCAAATACGGTCACGGCGAGAGACTCACCACGCCAAGCACTGGAAGAGCAGTTAAAGGACCAAGACGCTGTTATCCAGCGGATGGCGGCGGATATGGAGATCTTAAGCGGCAATGTCAAAGGGAAAGGTGTAGCTGGAGGGAGACCACAGTTGAGCGCACTCGCGTCCCGCCAGGTCAGGCGATAGACGTCAGCGACGTACTTCAGTCCATTTCCATGCACCGAGGAGTTACCAGGTGGTGATTCCGAACCGGCATGCAGAAAAGTCTAGCGCGCAGACAGTACCTACAACCCCACGTCGCGGCACGAACGTCGAGACTCTTATTTCGCTCAGTAGAGGACCTACGGCAGTGTAGGCGGGCTCGCGGCGCGAAGCTCAGAGAATCCCAAAGCTTTCCCAGCGGCTCCCTAGGGTTCATGCAGCGAGGAGGCGATGCCTCCACCCGCAGGGCATGCCAATATCAAAAATACAACTGGCAAGGTTAATCCACTCTTTTTCCTGGAAAATAGAAACAACGCCGCTTCCAAGCAGGCTTCCATCACCTACAGTTCACACTTTACGACGGAAAAATAGCCGACTCCGTACATCAATGTGACCACTTCCGACAGGTTATGGCCGGACATCGGCGCAATGACGACATGATGCCTAATCTTTCCGTCCAATTTAGGTGAGCTGGGCTTAAAGTGGTTTTGAAGTTGCCGAAGGGAAGCATACAACGTGCAATCAAGTTTGCCGAAAGCGGTTTACCCTCAAAACTAACACAAATAACGCCAAAGAAGTCGATCACTTGCTGAGTGTTAAGATGGAACGTGCGACACACTGAGGCAATACAATTCAAGGTATTAGGGACGCTTCAAGCGAGATCCTGGATTGCCCGTCAACCTTGCCCATCAACGGCATTAATAACGTGGTCTCCCGGTCGACATAGACTGCGGGAACTCCGCTGCCACATGCACCAACCGACCTCCATGGCCAGCTCATCGCACGGGCATCATGAGCACATCCGAGTAGAGGATGGATGCGTCAAGCTTTCCACCGTGAAGGCCACTCCGTCGAACAGGCAAGCAAGACGCTGGCAAAGTGCAACGCAGTTGGCAATAGATCCCAGCCGACTCAAAGTTAGCATGTAAAGAGTGATGCTGGAGAGACATGAGAAGGAGAGAGTTGAGACCGTATCACAGATATGTGCGAGACAAAAGTGTAGGGGTAGAGGACGTCGGAATGACCGGGATGACTACCCCCGTGATGACGTTGAAGGACGCTAAACAGGAGAATGAGGCAAGGACTTGGCATAAGCACGGTCTCAAGATTCCAATCTATCGCATACTTAGCGAAATCCGAGAACGAGGATGTATTCCGGTTTCCTGCTAAGTTGGGCGATGACAAAAGGGTCAACCGCGTATCGTTGTATACTTTACCGGAGAGGGCCACGACTGAGGATTTGTTTTGCCTTTGCGACAACATTATGGAAAATGTTGCGGCCGGCGTCATCTGACCTTACATTGAATGGCGCGTGAAAACAAATCAAGGCTCCGTCGAATCCCAGGGAACAGGAATGACCGAGATGCCCACCACAAGGAGTTATTAATGCACCACGCATGCGTGGAACCGGAGCGCCGTATTGCGAACTCCGGGGCATGATCAAGAAGGGCAGAGCATATGAGGGAGGTTTGTCAGTACACAGCCTGCCATCAAAAGGGGAAAGACATGAGAAGAAAGAGTGATTTAGTTTCACCTCAAGGGATTCTAGGCGTATTCAGCACGCCGCACACGATGCTCTTGTAGTATACATTACGCGGTTCAAAGAATTTGATGTTAGACGGATCTTGATCGATCAAGGGAGCTCGGTCGAGATAATGTATTATGATGCGTTCAAACAGCTAACCCGTGAGAACAGACTTGGCTCGCCACTTCGCCACTCGTTGGATGTAACTCGCAGCGGAGTGGCCCAATTGGAAAAGATATCCTGCGCGGTCAAAGTCGGGATCGTGGTCAAGGCAAGTGGAGTTGGGTGTACAGTGCCTTCAACGTACAATCCTTATCCTTGGAAGAGGAAATGCTTCACGCCATGCAAGCCGTAGCATCGACCTACCAACCAGGTGATGAGATCCCTCGCTATGGGGTGCATTATCGAGGAGTTTGGGTGATCAGGTCAATGGTCCAAGCAGTGCTTCGTGCGGTCAACTGGAGCCGGGGCAGCCAAAAAGATCGTTCAATGTGATCGAAGGGACCTGGAGGACGTAGTGTCTTGGATGATGTTGGCAATCCAAAAAGCAGAAGACAAGGCTGTTAAAGAATTGATTTGATGGTGCCGATTGATGCCGAGCAGCCGGACAGATTCTTCTTGCCCGTCTTTCAAGTCTCTCGCCATGGAGAGAACCGAGATGATGAGTTTTTGATGGCGAACATCGGAAGTCTTTGCATGGGTCGCCTACGACACCTGTCTTGAACCCAAGCTTTTCTGCCATTCAACTCAATGTCTTCCCTGGAGCAAAGCAGTCACCAGCGAACAAGGAGATCGGCGCTCGCACACGCCGAGGTAGTAGCCAGAGGAGGTAAAAACTTGCTTGAGGCAACGACAATACAAGGGAAGTGCAACTACCCGGTGGATTTCAACCGGTAGTGTGCCCAAGAAAATATGAAAGTGGCGAGTTGGTGTGGATTACAAGACAGTCACCGTCTTGTCCGAAAAACAGCTTCCCTTTGCCGCGCATTGACCAAGCTAGTGGATTTGACGGCTGACACAATCGCTCAGTTTGCTTGTATGCGTACCGCGGCTATCACCATATTTGCCATGCATGGGCCTGACCAAGAATCACCTCTTTCAACGACTCCAAGGGGACTCTTTTCTGCTATCAGAGTTATGCCCTTTGGTTTGAAAAACGCCGGGGCAAACCTTTCAGAGGATCGGTGACCAAAATGTTCGCCTCCTTTGCTCGGCCGGACAAATTGGAGGCTTACATCGATGATATGGTTGTAAAGGCCGACATGAGGCACACCATTTGTGTCCACACTTAGCCCGAATGGTTCGCCATTGCGAAGGAAGCACAAGCTGCGCTGTGAACGCCTCGAAGTGTGCCTTGTGGCGTGGGATCCGGAAATTTTGGATCTTAAGTCAAGAACCTGAGGCATCGAAGCATGACCTAATCAGATCAGGCCGTGCAGAGAATTGAAACAACGCCAGCTCGGCTAAGGAGTGCAGCAAATCTGGCTCGGATGCCGCCGCGCTATCGATTTAATAAGCCGGTCATGCAGATCGTCCGCGTCCCTTTCTTTTCAAGCATGAAGTCAAGTTCATCATGGGATGACGAGTGTGACGGGGAGGCTCGACAAGATTATTTGTCTCTCCGCCGATGTTGACACACCAGACGCCCCGGGGAACTCTACCTTTACCTTGCCGTTCTCCCAGCACGCAGTAAGTGCGGTGCTTAGTCCGCGGCTGAGGAATCAAGCACCTCGCAATATATTTTACGTAAGTAAGACTGCTGTGCCGGCTGAGACAAAGGCTACTTGCCGCTGTAAAGCTTGCGTTGGCACTTCGATGATGGCTTCGAGGAAATTGGACACATTATTTTAGCCCATACTCGCGTACTGACGATTTCCCCTCAAGGCCTTGTTTGAGCGCGCCAGACTTTCAGGCCGAATTTTAAAAATGGCTGGTCGAATTGGACACAATTCGATGTGAAGTTCCAGCCGCGGCACCGCAAATCAAAGCCCAAACCCATTGCCGATTTTGTTGCCGAGTTCTCACCTGGCACCATCGCATGCCCGGCGACCATTGCCGAGGCAGATGAATGAGACGCACACAATGCAACCGAGGAACAACCAGCTGCAGAAGGTCGCGCCGCGGAGTTAGCGCGCACTACTGAAGTTCCCTCAGTTTGCACGGTAATACCTCCCCCGTCTGCGATTACGGAGTTGTGTATCACAACCAATACCACTTCTGTCCGGTACCTGATCGCATCACCTAAGTGGGGAAGGAATGTGGTTCCACACAGCTCCAAGAACCTGATGATTCGCCTTGAACTTGGGCATTCTGACCAACTTGCTGAATCCGGTGTCGAATCAACCAAAGTGGTGGGAGGAATGGTTAGACAGCTCAGAACTGCGGCCGGCTTCACCACGCAACCTGGTGATTCGCACTAACGACTTGAGCTTACGGACCAACTTGCTGAGTCCGTGTCGAATCACCAAGGGCACTGAAATGAACCGGTCAACCCTAAACTTGCACCGCACAGCGATGCAGTTTGTGATGCCATTGCCTTCGCAACTCTCAGGACCCATCTGACTCGCTGGAACTTTTTTGTAAGGGGACATGTGGAAGCTTTTTGTTGAATGGAGCCGTCCAAACCGTCAGCGTGCCGGCCTAGTCATTGTTCTTATTCCCGACGGCCTAACCATTGAAGGCATTCTATCACACTCGGCTTCCCGCGTTTAATAACGAGGCTGGTACGAGGCGCTTCTTGTGGCTCAAGAGCGCCATTCAAATGAAGCTGCCGAGCTACTGGTTACTAGGATTCCCACTTGGTAGTTAACCAAAGTTTCCAGGGATTATGAAGCCGAAGGACGCAGATGGCGAAGTAACCAGCTCGGTCAGGGACCATATCAAGCAGTTTGAGGCAATCAGAGTCCACGGATTGCCGGAAGAAAAACAGCCGGGCTGCATGACTCGCCGGCCTCGTTCCCATGGAATTGTACGTTCCAAACCCCTGTGATTGACTTTCTTCGCGGCCAAGCCATTGAAACGCCGGGCAGTACGGATGTATATCTGCGCCGAGCTAGGTCCTTCATGGATGGACCCTTGATCTTGTTCTCAGAGAAACCGGATCTCTTCCAGCGACAAGAAAGAAGCACCACAAAATCCGGGTGATAGTCAGAGCGGTTTGGCTCTCTCCATCAGGCCGTGTAATAAGAAGTCCTCACGGTCCCGTGTCTCAGTGGTGCACCCAAGACAGCTGTGGAGGCCTTCTTGTTTGAAATTCATGAAGGCATTTGCGCAGCCACAATCGGGGGCAGGTCCTATGCCTAACCGCGCTATTTCGGCAGGGGTACTGGTGGCCGTGCATGCAGGCCAACGCAAAAAATATGTCCCATGTTGCGAGAAAATGCCAGAATTTCGCCCATCCAGCAATCCATCAGCGCTGCCAGGGAACTTCTTTCCCCACAGTCCTTGGCCTTCGCCATGTGGGGGCTAGAATTAGTGGACCATTGCAACAGCACCTGGCAACCGAAATTCTTCTTCGCGGCCAAGTATTTACTTCAAAGTGGGTTGACAGCTGAGCCCTTGGCATCCATCAAAGAGAAAGACTAAGCGATTTGTCTGGCAGAACGTTGTACACGGTTTTGGTGTCCCCCAAGATTTGATCTCTGACAACGGCAACCGCAGTTTGACGGTCGCCTATTCAGAGATTTTGGGTGAAGATCTGAAGATAGATATTCCTACAATTCCACCCCGGAACTACCCGCAGTTCCAATGGAAGCCGAAGCATTAAACAAGACTATACTGGAGTGGGTTGAAGAAACCGGTTGAAAGGCTAAGGGCAAGTGGCGCTGAAGAATACGCTGAGCGTCTTTGGGCATACCGATACAACCCGCCGTTCGCCGGGATACTCCATTTGCTTTGGCTTATGCATGGGAGGCGGTCATACCGCGTGAGTTGAATGCCCACCCTCAAGAACTGAGAAGTTTTGAGCGAACTAAATGCGAGGCTATTGCCTGGAGTTGGACCTACTGGAAGAGCCGCCGGGAGAAAAGCCCTCATCCATGTGGCCGCTAACCAACAGAGCTCTCTCCAAGATAGTAAACAAGACAGTGATCCCCAGACCGTTCAAAGTTGGGGATTGGGTTTTGAGGAAGATATGGCAACCCTGGTGCAGGAGAAAGGCAAACTAGGGCCAATTTGGAAGGACCCTACAAGAATCACTGTCCTGGCTGGCAAAGGGGGCTTACCACTTGAGGAATCTAGAGGAAGGAGCATACCCCGGCCATGGAATGCGGCAACTTGAAATGTAATTATTTTTAAGCTTTTACTTTTCCTCTTTTGTAAAGCAAATTTTTGGCTTGCAAAGCAGAATGTATTCTTTTGTCAATTTAGAAGTCATTTTTGCATAGCACTTTGGATTATTGTTTTAATGTTACGGAACCGGAGACTGATGTATCTCGGTTGGAAGAGTTTGGTGTCCTTGTCCAGCTAGGATTCCCAACCGAGATGATGTAGCTGACTCCGGTTGGGAAGAGTAGGTGTCTTGTCAATCTTAGGACTCCCAACCGAGATGGTGTACTCGGTTGGAAAGAGTTGGTGTTTTGTACAACTTAGGATCCCAACCGAGATGTGTACTCCGGATTGGAAAAATTGGGTGTTGTTGTACAATAGGATATTTCAACCGAGATGAAGGTAACTCCGGTTTGAAGGAGTTGTGTCTTGTCCCAACTTAGGACTTCCCAACCGGAGATTGGTGTACTCCGGTTGAAGAGTCTGGTGTTTTGTCCAACTTTGGATTCCCAAACCGAGATGTGTACTGCCGGTTGGTAAGAAAGTTGGTGTTTTGGTCCCAACTTAGGATATCCAACCAAGATGGTTGTACTCCGATTGGAAGAGTTGGTTGTCTGTCCACTTTGGACTCCAACCGAGATGGTGTCTCCGGTTGGAAGAGTTGGTGTTTGTCAAACTTTGGATTCCCAACCACCGAGATGGTGTACTCCGGTTGGAAGAGTTGGTGTTTTGTCCAACTTAGGATTTCCCACCCGA
>NW_021035451.1:0-10872 GCF_004153795.1 Camellia sinensis
TACCAACATGAGAGAGCCTTAGCCACACTCGCATAGGATGCCGACGAATGAAAATGAAGTGCCTCGAAATGCGTGCACACGGGCATGCAAACCGAGGCAATGACATACGCAATGCAAATGACATGAAAATATGATATGGGCTTATAACAACATGAGAGAGCCTCAGCCACACTCGCATAGGATGCCGATGAATGAAAATGAAGTGCCTCATAATGCGTGCACGCGTGCACGCAAACCGAGGACCGACCCTCAGGCACCGAAATGCCACTCTAATGAGACATGGCAAAGACATGGAAAGTGATATGCAAACATGCAATTTTCAGTTGCAAAATGAGGGGCAAAACAGCCCCGGAACGAGGCGAAATGACACCCGATGCATGGAATAGTCCCAAAACATGGACTTTGGCACCTGAAATGGCCTATAGCTATACCAAACATGCACAATATGGATATGAAATGAATAGACAGTAGAAAGGCAGCCCCAAAATAAGCATTTTATCAGTACAAATCATGGCCAAACAGCAAGCAAAGATAGGGCAACAATGGCATGCAAAAATGGCCCTAAACATGAGATTATGAAGCAACTCACAGCTGCTGACTCCAAATAGGTTAGGGCCCTTCAACAACATTGAAGAGGGGCCAAAAATAAGCCACTTTACAGAACTGTAAAAACCCTAAAAACAAACATAGATATGGCTAAGCTCTTATGCAAGAAAAAGGGCCAAAAGGTGGCCAAAGAGGCAAGTGATATATGCAAAGCCCAAACTGAAACATTCCCTTCTACAACATTGAAGAGGGACCAAAAATATGCATATTTACAGAACTGTAAAAACCCTAAAACAGTATACAAACATGCTAGAAATGCAATGCAAAATGAGGCTCAAAAAGTGGCTATAACATGAGGTATACAAACCATTTATCAAACAAGAAAAGAACCTTAATAAAACATGTTAAGAAGGTCAAAATAAGACTTTTTCTAGCTCTGTAAAACGCCCAAAAATGGAAGCATAATGGGCTGCCAAGACATGCAAGAAAAGGGGACCAATGAGGGATATAAAGGCAAGTATAGCATGGAGGTCCCAAACAGTATTGAGCCCTTCTTAAATGTTGAAGAGGGGCTCAAAATAAGCCTATTTTTAGTTCTTTAAAACGCCCAAAAATGGAAGCGTAATGGGCTGCCAAAGCATGCAAGAAAATGGCATTCAAGGGAGATATTGAAGCAAGTGCAAGATGGGGGGCTCAAACAGGGTTGAGCCCTTAATGAAACAAGAAAATGAGCTCAAAATAAGGCCACTTTCAGTTAGGGCTAGAGCTCAAAACAATAAGCATGTATGGCTAAGAAATGTTGCAAAATTAAGCTCAAAAGAGGGGAAATAGTACTTACCTTTGAAGACAAGTCTTGGATGCTCCTTGGCTTGAGTTTGCAGCACCCTTAGGCCTTGGAGAACACCTTCAAACTTCTGGAATGGAGGATGGAAGGGTGGGGGTTGGTGGTGTAGAAGAAATGGTGGTGTTGGACTTGGAGGTTTTCAAGGAAATGAGAGAGATGGAGGAGGATTTTGTATACCAAGCTTGAAGATGATTTTTTCTAACCCCCAATACCAATGTTTGCAGCTGGTTATAAGGACCAAAAAGGAGGGGGAGCATGGAAGGAAAGGGTGGGGGAAAAGGACCAAGGCTTTCCCCCACAAAATATCCCCCGGATACAGATGTTTCTGGGGAACAACAGCTATACAGCTGTAAAGTGCCAATTGAGAGGATCATGGCCGGCCCCCTATTGGACTTGCAGGTGGCCAACTCATTGAAATCCGTGTTTTAGCCTACTTGCGAGTAGCAAATCCCAAAGTGTTTTCTTTTCAAAACAAACGGGTATGCAATGTTTATTTCCAAATTAGGCAATCTAGTCTATACTGGTTTTCTGCGTGCACAACATAGTAATTCTAGGCTAATAATCGGTATAAGAACACCTAAAGTTTTCAAAAATAGATATCACGGTTAGTAGAGGTCGGTCTTCGAACCGGGCGAAAGGGGGTGCTCATAGCTGACCTTCCCCGATCGTACCCAAGCTCCCGAGCCGAGACAACTCCGGTGATGACGGACATGTGGCCTTCGGCACCGAGTCAGGGTTTCCTAAATTGCCCCATTAAAAAATATTTAGGTGGCGACTCTGTATCTGGAAAAGCAGTCCAGGTTTGGCACTACTTTTTCAAAAATCTGTTTCTCAAAACGATTTGCCAAATTTGGACTCTGTGGTTCAGATTAAGAACCGTGACACAAAATTGAGAGTCCAAACTGTAGCGAGGTCCCCCGCGGACTGGTTACAGTTTCTGGCAACTCTGCTGGGGATTTTAGAGAGCTTGACTCGAACTCGTGATATCCTGTTTTGATTTCGCTTATGTGTTTCTTTGCATTGCATGTGCATTGGTGCGCCTAGGAACACAGTGTTTGCCATCTGCCAGTCCTGAACGGCTTGCCGGAGGCTTGTCTTGTCAAAGCATGACCATAAGGCTGACCAGTTATGGGCTCTAACAGTGTGGGAACACAAACCCCGGTTTTACCGGGGCACCCTTTTCGACCATTCGACCTAGTGCATATTCGGATCCATACACTATAGATACACCATTGAAGCTTGAACTTTTACCGGGGCACCCTTTTGACCATTCGACCTAGTGCATATCGGAAACTGTAGTGACTATTCCAAGCTAGGACAGGTTGTTTACCCGATTATAGGTTGTTTGAAACCGCTATTTGCGTAGTGAAACCCTAGCTCCTGACAAAATAGGACAGGGAAACCCTACCCCAACATAGGGGTGTTTTGGCTCTCATTTGCTTGCTATGTGCTTTTTGGAGTTGGCCTCTACAGGAATGCATATATCAGTTTGCAAGTCTGGGTATCAGGCCTGCGGGCATCGGTGTTTTGAGAATCAGTTTTATCTGCGGGTATTAGATTCAGATTTGGGGCAGCGATTTTTTGGGAACAGTGATCAGTAGTAGAATACAGTTATTCAATTATTCATATGCCTGTTCTGATGAAATTGGGCTGAGATGCTGCATGTTTTCTCTTTTGCTAGGTAGTCCTGGAACCATAGCTTCAGAAGGCTCCAATATCTCCCGAGGTTCATTGGACTTGTACTGATACACTTTGTCAGGTCATAGACTCAGTTTAAGGGTAATCAGGGCCAGAGGTTCCTTCGCCAGAGGCAGGGTAAAAACGCCAGTCAGGCACAGATCATCAGTTCAACAGTCTTCGAATCAGCGGTCATTATCCATCTCACCTGTGCGCGGTTGGGTTGAGATATTTGTTTTACCTCAGGTAGGTATATCGGTTGCTTAGTTAGATCAGAACAATATGTCGAGTTTGGAAGAGATGGTGCGCCAACTCCAGGATAGTATGAAAGCCATGCAGCAAGACGCTGTCTATCAAGCAGAATTCGCCAAGCAACAGGCTGTGGTCATAGCCTAACAGGCAGAGACAGTTGCCAAATTGGAGCAGCAAACTGGAGTATCTACTTCGCACCAGGCTCCTCCCCCACCAAGAGTTCCCATACTCGGGGAGGCAACCCACGTCCAGGATGATACGGACATTCCAGTCGGGCCAGCTCCGCCCCCGGTTCTACCCCAGCTATCCAAGACACCTATCAACCTACCGGACTCCCCTTTTGAGTTAGAGACGGATCCAACGGTGCTAAAGATGAGCAAGCTTGAAAGGTTGTTCAAGAAGGCTCAAGGCATGAAATCCATTCCTGACATTGAAGATGGGTATACAGACTCGGCTGTGACGCTGCCGGACAGATTTAAGAGGCCGCACATCGACCGATTTGATGGATCTGGGGATCCCATGGTACATTTGCGGCTGTTTTCGGACATACTAAGGCCGATGGGCCTCACCAGATTACAGAAGCAATCATTGTTTGGCCGGACCCTGTCTGGGATAGCCGCAATCTGGTATGCGAAATTGGAGAACTATGTGAAATAGAATTAGGAAGAGATGGCTGAGGCCTTCAGTGATCAATACTCCTACAACGCACAGATTGAGGTCACAACTCATGATCTTGAAGTCACCCGCCAAGAGCCAAAGGAGGGTTTTTCAGAGTTTGTGGCGAGGTGGAGAGCAAAGGTCTCGATGATGGCTACAAGGCCTTCCGACAAGGACCAGATAAGGATGGTTGTGCGCAACCTCCAACCCAAACTAATGCAGAAAATGATCGTGCTCCCCTTCCCTACCTTTTCAGATCTGCATGAGATGGGGGTACAGATCGAGGATGCTATGAAGCAGGGCCTTATTGATCAGGAGAAGGAGCAGCCTAGGAAGGCGTTTTTCCGCAATTCAAGTGCGACCACCAGCGGTGATGCAGCTGCAAAATCTTCTGAAATGGGCATTGGCTACAAGGCCTTCCGACAAAGACCAGATAAGGATGGTTGTGCGCAACCTCCAACCCAAACTAATGCAGAAAATGATCGTGCTCCCCTTCCCTACCTTTTCAGATCTGCATGAGATGGGGGTACAGATCGAGGATGCTATGAAGCAGGGCCTTATTGATCAGGAGAAGGAGCAGCCAAGGAAGGCGTTTTTCCGCAATTCAAGTGCGACCACCAGCGGTGATGCAGCTGCAAAATCTTCTGAAATGGGAATGGTCACCACCACCACACCAAGAATAGCCACCCCCTTTGTTGGTACATCCACTTCAAACCCCCGAACTTCAAACTATCTACCCCGAGGTAAGAGGGTTTTCACCCCACTCTATATGCCTTTGTCTAAAGCCCTAGGGGTCCTACTCAGGAAAGGACATCTGAAACCGTTGGAACAACGGCCTCTACCCGATCCTCTCCCTCCAAAGCATGACCTGACTAAGTACTGCGCTTTTCATCAACAGACCGGTCATGACACCGACAGTTGCGTCCGTCTCCGCCACGAGATACAAAATTTGATTGACAACAAGGTCATCGTCCACAAGCTTGCAAAGTCTATCGGCACTTGATCAGTGAACTTGTGGGGGATATTGACTATGTGATCAGGGGATGAACCACCTGCGGGCGGCACTCAGTTTACTCCAGATGTGGCATTTGGCACGCACTGTTTTGAGCATTTGCGAATGCTAGTTTTGTACTTTCTGACTTAGGTATTGGGTCAGTCTTGCGTTTTGTATTGAGTCAGTCTTTTCATACTGAGTCAGTCGGGTCTATCTTTGTTATATCGAGTCAGTCCTATTTTGTTAGAGTCTGGTGATTTCGGGGGTGTTACCTCGGACATCACTTGCTTGTTTTGTGTTTGTCTTTTTGCTTTCTTTTGAGTCTGTTTCTGCCTGGGAGCCAGTTACTCCAACAGATCTGAATAGAACAGCAGTGATTTTCACACTCTTGTGTTTGCTTCTGCCGTGTGCCAGTTGTGCCAGAAATTCTAAATGAGATGGCAGTATTTGACCAGAAGCTGTCTCTTTTCTGTGCCTTGAATTCATTGCATCGGACCTAAGTTTTTCAAAACTTTTTTGAACATTGTGATAAAAACGAAGAGGAAAGAATTCCTTGGGTTTTGCAAAATTTGATCAATTGAGAGAAAAAGAGGCATGCTAAGCCCTTAATGATCGAGATCATGTTTGTTAATGTGAGTACTGAGAAGGATCCTGGCTTGATCCATATTGGTCCCACACTGTCTTCAACGCGAGCGATTTGTCGCTTTCTTAAAAGATTTCAAAAAAAATGTTTTGCGCGATCCTACAAAGACCTGCGTGGAATCGCTCTTGAGATTGTGCAGCTTAGGATCGCTCTCAGCCTCGAGACTCGACCCCTCATTTTCAAACCTTGGACTAGAACTCAGAAATTTCAAAGGTCAACTACAATGTGAGGCCTGTGTGGCCAGATTCGAAGCAACCCGTGAATCAACGGCAAGAAAAGTCAGATCTAGAAGATCAAATGTCATCAAAAGAAGCTTGCAAAGCTAGATCAGAAGCACCCCTGGAACTAAGGGCAAAGAATTTCAAATGTGTTCGAGGAGCCAAAGATGGATCATCCTGCAAATCAATGAAGACTGGCAAGAATGCCAAACCCCAGAAGAGAAGAAAAAAGAAAGTATTGCTGAAAAAAAAAATTGAGTTCTGATCCACAACATTAGGGGCAAATTCAGCCCCCCATTGGATGGACTCCTGCATCGTCAGCAAACAACAGCCATTCTCCTGGATTCAGATGACTTCGGGATCTCAAAACCATTTGACATAGACAAAGCTACACTTTTACCCTTGAGAGGCTCGCTGGGCCGAAAACCCGAAAGGGCGACCCAGGAAAAAGTTAGAGCGAAAAAAAAAGAAAAGGAAGAAAAAATGAAAAAAGAAAATGAAAAGGAAAGATGAAAATGAAAAAGAAGAAAGAAAAATGAAGAAACGAAAAGAAAAGATAAACAAAGCTCGCAAGGTTGAAAACCCAAAAAGGGCGGCCTTGGCAAAAGTTAGAGCGCAAAAGGAGAGGTTAATACTCGAGTGTACCTTACCTCGAACTACGTAAGGCTTGATTCCCATCTTTGGGATACGTAGGCAACTTCATTCTGAAGTCCAGCCACAAACACTTCCAAATCAAGTGTGTCCATGTATTGGTTTTGATGGTCCTCACCTTCTCTGTATCTAAGAGTTCGGTTGTGATCATTACCATGAAGACTGATTACAATGCGCTGCGGTGCCGTTCAAACAAGGGGCAACTTTCCGTTGCCATGTAGCTCTCTTCGAGCAAGGGGCAATTTTCCTCCAGATCTGAGGTTGTGCATCTCAAGAGTAAGTTCTACGATCGTTGAGCAGTGACTGCTTGCAAAAATAGTTTTTGAGAATTTTTACTGAGGTTGACCATTTTCTCGAAAATTATTTCGTTTTCCAAAACTGGACCATGTCTTGGACCTAAAAAAGGAAATTTTTCAGTGCTCATAACCTGACTTGCATGATTTCAAATCAAAAATCGAACAAGTATGTTAATCTAACTCTCATTTTGGTCAAAATTGTTTTAATAGAAAGCCAAAAACAAAAAATGGTCAAAATAATGAACTAGGGGCACAGTTGAGTCAGGCTTCCTGTCTTTTCCCCATTTTCAACATACTCGCCAAGAAGGGCACTCTACCTGCCAAAAGAAGGCACAACTGAAGTTAACAACAAAGGGCTGAAATCTCTCTCATCCTCCAAGCAACGAGGTATCAAGCCAAGTGCGAAGCACGAACTGGAATGGGACGAGATATTCCACTCCCTTATCTGGACAGATCTGATCACGTCCAAACTCCCCAGCAGAGCATCGTCAACCAATGTTAGCTACAGATTTATTACACACCCAATTGTAGCGCAGCCCCTCTGTGGAAGAAACTCACTGTTGTGAACAAGAAGAAGAATCTGGCAGAATGCTAGGGGCAAGGGCCCACAACTTTCTGTCTATCCATCAACCACCCAGGGGAAGGATGAAAAAATGAGAGATTGAAGAATAGAGAGATGTGAGCTGAGAGAAAAAGTGAGAAAATGGTTTTTGTGAGAAAAATCGAGCTTGAGGGCCGAGTGATGTGAGAATCACAAATCAGAAAGGGTGGGAATAATACCCGGAGAAACTGGCTCCTCGTGCACTGAGAGGTCTCTCGTCTTTGTAACACGTCTGTGTGTCGTGTCTCTTGTTTTGTTTGTCTCGATTCTTGCTTTGAGTCGTTCCGAGCATATCTCGATGTGTTTAGGTTGTTTACCTTTTGTTTTCCGTTGATTGAGTCTATTTTGCTGTGTTCAGTCGTAGGCCCAATACCCGGTTAAGAACTCATTTCTTAATTTCAAAAATTGTTTTGTGCTCAGAGTGCTGTGCCATTCTTCACGTTTGTGCAAAACAAGATTCGTTCTTTCATAAAACCACAGGGTTCAACCCAGGTTGTGTGAAAACAGTAAAATCAGGATCTATCTGAAGCTATATAGGTTCCGGACTGTAAAGCCAAAGAAAAGAGGGAAAATCGAAGCATCTAAGTGTGTTTCACCTTTAGCAAATTCCGTGATTGTACTCCGGATATACCTCTTCAGGCCTTGTCACTACTCTGAAGTATGGATGTGCCTCTACCTCAAGATCAGGTCTGCTTCAAGCCAGAATGGCAATCAAAGTGCTCCCTCAGAAAACCAGTCCCTACCAGAGGCATCTTGGTTGTGTTTGTAATGAGTTCCTAGGAGACCAACTGCGACGGTGGAAACTAGAGTTCGAACGGCTATTGCCTAGAACACAAAGGTTCAGGATTTCCGAGACTAAAGTCTGGTTTAAATACCCAGGGGTGTATCCCCGGCTTGAAATCTATATGGCAGCCCCATAGATTGAGATAGCGTGTATGCACCTCAATTCTGGATACTGAACCAACCTAGTCTGTCACCCCGTTGGAGAATAGGGAAAGTTGTGAACATGGCCAGGAAGGAAAGGTAGTAATTGCGGTTTTGGAAGTATAAGAAGAAAGTGCAAGAGAAACCCACTTTTCAGCTCAAATTGTTTCTGCGGAATTTTCAATTCACGTCTTCGATGTGTAGCTCATCGTCAGTTGGCATCCACAAGGTGTATCCTTTTGAAATATATTGTGACCCCTTCGAGAGGTAAACCGGAGGTCTCCTTTTAAGATGTCCTTCTTAAGCATCTTTTTCTCTTGTTGATATCAATTGGCATTTATCTACTACAATAAACGCCCATCTAATTTACATGCATTGTTTTGCATATCACTTTATACACATTGCATGCATTGTCGCGTTATGCTTTACTTACATGTGTTCAAGTTCCTTTCTCCACACATTGCATACGTTGTCGCGTCATGCTTTACTTACATGTGTTCAAGTTCCTTTCTTCTATACATATTGCATGCGTTGTCGCGTCATGCTTTACTTACATGTGTTCAAGTTCCTTTTTTCTATGCACATTGCATACGTTGTCGCGTCATGCTTTACTTACATGTGTTCAAGTTTCTTTCTTCTATACACATTGCATGCGTTGTCGCGTCATGCTTTACTTACATGTGTTCAAGTTCCTTTCCTCTATACACATTGCTTGCATAAACCGCATGCTTTGCTTACATGTGTTCAAAGTTTCTTCTATACACATTGCATGCGTTGTCGCATTATGTTTTACTTACATGTGTTCAAGTTTCTTCTATACACATTGCATGCATTGCCGCGTTATACTTTACTTACATCTGTTCAAGTTTCTTCTATACACATTGCTCGCGTGACTACATGCTTTACTTACATGTGTACATTCAACTCTTCTTATACACACTACTTGCGTAGACCGCATGTTTGTAATCAATTTCATTACTTGCGTAGACCGCATGTTTTGCTTGCGTAGACTGCATGTTAATTACACTACTTGCGTAGACCGCATGTTTGTAATCAATTTCATTACTTGCGTAGACCGCATGTTTTGCTTACGTAGGCCGCATGTTAATTACATTACTTGCGTAGACCTCATGTTTGTTCAAATTCATTACTTGCGTAGACCACATGTTTTGCTTGCATAGACCGCATGTTTTGTGTAGACCGCATGTTAATTACGTTACTTGCGTAGACCGCATGTTTGTAATCAATTTCATTACTTGCGTAGACCGTATGTTTTTCTTGCTTAGACCGCATGTTAATTACGTTACTTGCGTAGACCGCATGTTTGTAATCAATTTCATTACTTGCGTAGACCGCATGTTTTGCTTGCGTAGACCGCATGTTAATTACGTTACTTGCGTAGATCGCATGTTTGTTCAAATTCATTACTTGCGTAGACCGCATGTTTGTAATCAATTTCATTATTTGCGTAGACCGCATGTTAATTACGTTACTTGCGTAGACCGCATGTTTGTAATCAATTTCATTACTTGCGTAGACCGCATGTTTTGCTTGCTTAGACCGCATGTTAATTACGTTACTTGCGTAGACCGCATGTTTGTAATCAATTTCATTACTTGCGTAGACTGCATGTTTTGCTTGTGTAGACCGCATGTTAATTACACTACTTGCGTAGACCGCATGTTTGTAATCAATTTCATTACTTGCGTAGACCGCCTGTTCTGCTTGCGTGGACCGCAATCTTATGATTCAAATTCATTACTTGCGTAGACCGCAATGTTTTGCTTGCGTAGACCGCATGTTTTCCTTGCGTAGACCGCATGTTTGCAATCAAATTCATCACTTGCGTAGACTGCACTTTTGAAACCAATTTCATTGCTTGCGTAGACCGCATGCTTATAATCAATTTCGTTGCTTGTGTAGACCGCGTGCTCCACTTACATGACTGTGCCTTCACAGCATTGTTATGCTTCCCAGTTGCTTTGCATTGTCACGCATTTTTAAGTACACTAATATGCATGTTGTTAATCACACTGTACCTGTTAAGTTTGTTTTCTTCAACATTGAAGAAGGGCTCAACACCATTTGGGACTTCCATGTTGTACTTACCTTTATACTCCCCTTTTGGTCCCATTTTTGCATGCAATGGCAGCCTACCATGCTTTTGTTTTTGGCCATTTTACAGTTCTGAAAAAGTGCTTATTTTGGTCCATTATTTATGTTTCATTTAGGTCCTTTCATGGTTTGGGAACTCCATATGCCACTTCATGTTATATCCCTCTTTTATTCCCCATTCTTGCATGTTTATTTAGCCTATCATGCTTTTGTTTTTGGCCATTTTACAGTTCTGGAAATAGTCCTATTTTGGCCCATTCTACATGTTTTATTAAGGGTCTTTGGCTGCTTGGTGAATATTTTGCATACCTCATGTTATAGCCACTTTTGAGCATCATTTTGCATCGCATTTCTATCATGTTTGTATACTGATTTTGAGGCTGCCATAAACTGTAAATGTGCATATTTTTGGTCCCTCTTCAGTGTTGTAGAAGGTAATTTTTCAGTTTGGATT
>NW_021035452.1:0-18278 GCF_004153795.1 Camellia sinensis
TTGAGGATGCTTGGAGCTTTTCATCAAATTACTGTAAATAACTGTTAGTGTAGAAGGACTGGACAACCGGAAAGTTTCCCCTTGGACATTGACTTCTTTGCAATTTACGTTGTCCGATCGGCTAGTCGGACATCCTCTTGGTTGTCCTCCTAGTCGACCGATAATTTGATAAAAATTGAAAATTTTCCATTGGAACGCTTGGTATCAGATCAAGTTTTTACTCAAATTTGATAAAAAAAAGAGTAAATGTTGGAGATACTCTAATCAAATTACAGATTGAATTAAGATTCTATTACCAAATTTAGATATTATTAAAAAATAATTTACCAATCTTTTTACGAGCTATAAGACCGAATGAAATTGTAAATTTTGAATATGACCAAATGATATACAAGTTTTAGTTAAGGAATTTACGAATAAAAATTGTATGAGCACGAAATAATCTTCAATCATATAATCCTGTTGATCAAGCTCGTATTCCTTCAAGCGTCGACGTAATACCTGAGATCACAAACGTGAGACAACTGGTGGGTGTATACTGGAAACCCGTTCGATGCCTAAGTCGTCAAGTAAACTAAGGATACAAAAGCTTTGTGAATGGGAGTATGAATTGCCATACCTTACCCTCTCAATTGCCCCTTAATTCCATTTGCAACGCATGATTGGGATTACCCTGTCAAGCCGAGCTATGCTACTCCAGTTCATCATCATTTCATTTTGATCCAGAGGGATCTAATTTTTTGTACATCACGTTCACCAACCACGCTGACATGATGTCATTTTTGGGACACGTGGCCGGCCACCATTGTGCCTGTGCACTATAACAAATGTCACACACTGGCCAAAAATTTGAAATGTCATGTCTATTCATCTTATGCATATATATAAACGATGAATATACGATTTCAGTCTCCACAATTCATCTTCCTCGCTTGCAACCTTAAAGCCAGAGCCACAACTCTTCATATTCTTACATTCTTGTCGCAGATCGCTGCACCTTTTCTAAAACAGTAAGCTCATGAGGCCCGAGAGCACATTTCCATCAATTGGAACCTGATTCACCCCTCAAACCTATAAGTTCTTCGAACTCCTCAGTATTTCCATTAATAACTATATGTTCTTCAAATTTTTGGGCATTTTCGTACGGTTAAACCACTATCCATGTCTTATGAATAGTAATTTAGTACTTAAAACCACTAGAGTTTAGACAAAATGAGTTTGGAAACTAGGTTTAGGGTCTGTGATTACCCTTAAAATTTCATAGGCCAAGATGAACATCAAACGAATGGGTCCAAAACCAGTTAGGCACTGTCTTTTTTATCCAAAATTACATTGGAGCTGAGCGAACATCTTGTTTGCAATGCTTACAGTGAAACCCACCGAACTAAGACTTTGCTCATTATCGCGACCGGGCTAAAGTCATGCCCCGTGGTTAGGACCGGGCCAAAACCTTGCCTCTTGGCCCGAACCGATTAAAACCTTGCCCCTTCACCATGACCGAGCTAAAACCTTATCCCTTGGCCCTAATTACCACCGAGCTAAAGCCTTACTTGTTTTCATGGCCAAACTAAAACGTTGAATAGACGTCAAGCCGATGTACTTGTTTGCGAGTGAGGCTGAACTAACACCTTTAGCTCAATGGCCAAGCAAAACAACACTTGCACTCTTCTCTACCGAGCCACCTGTTAAAAGTTTTATCACACTCCACACGATCTACACTACTACTTCTTAGCTCCGTTAATCACTTGAGCATAACACAATTCATTTTCGATCGTGTAGACTCAATTAAGATTTGTTAGGTACACCATCACAATTGCCCCCTGGCGACGCCATTCAGCCAAACAAACACACGCAAGTTTGTAGCCATGTCGTGAACCCAATCAAAATTGCTAAATTGTAAACTTAAACTCCACACTGGTGGGCAAATATCGTTTCTTGGTTAGCTCTCATGGTGCCATAGCTGAATTTCGCTGATAGTACAACGTCCTCTATGATGTGCATTTCTCTTTAGCCGAACAAGATATAATCCCTTGGGGAAAAACTAGGTTTTGTCGCTTTATCGTGCTATCTATCATTGAGAGAGGGCTACGTTTTCCTATCCAGCCATTAATTTGTGAATTCCTTAGGAAAACTAGGCTTTGCCCAACCCAACTTTCCACTAACACCTACCGAATCATCAACGATATAGCCGAGCTAAATTGTCGCCTAAGACTCAACCTTGGACTGGTCAAGATATTCCACCAATATTCTCTCGGTCAATGCAATGACGGTTGGTGCTACTACCTGAAGGTGAAAAGAGGTCGAGAGAAGATCGTCAAGAGAACACTAGATAAAGACTTGCACGACAATGACCTTCTTTAGGTCTCTGGCAATTATAAGGACCAAAAGTCTTTGGTACCAGGCTACGACATTAATCGCAACAAGGGAACAGCCACTATAAGTAGAACGGTTTTACTTTTCTTATTTTAGTAATTTTGACGCCCCAACGCCGAGCTAACTGTTCTCTTATTTTGCAGATCTGAACCTTCTAAAGGAGAGGTATGCATATGCAAACCAGATACTCTTTGCACCATGCTGAGATACTGACAATGGGACTGGACCGATCTACTCATCTCTAAGCTGACCTATCAATACAACAGGAAATGGAAGAGCAAAGTAACAGACTTTCTCCTTGAGCTGTCGTCTGAACTAGATCCCAGCTTACCAGAGATCAATATGATTTCCCTGACTAAGGAGCAAGACATGGCTAAGAAGAGAGCCGTACGAGCCCTCATCATCGAGCAAACCTCCGTGGTGCCTGCTAATGCTTAGATTGAGCAGTGTCCTACCAAACAAAGGAGGTCGGTCGTGATTGCCCTGCTAATAGCTAGGGCTTCTTCATCTCAGCTCAGTAAAAGGGCCCGAACTATGTCCACTGAGCAGCATTTGGTGGACGAAGAAGACACCGAGCAATAGACAACCAAGCTGCTTGATCGTGAAATTCCTTTAAAAGAAAGCTTGATCGAGCGGGATACCCCATCCACCCTATAGTGTAGGCACCGACTTTGTCCTACAAGGCTTGAGCTATGACCACTGAAGACTCAGTCTGTGTCGATAACATGGAGAGGCATGAGTAGCTAATCGAGTTGAAGGCAATCCAGTCGGCCACGGAGTTGTTGGTTCTAGTAAGTGTCACACCTCCACTCATTCTCTTACCATCTTCGTGTTTGATCTTCCTAACCTCCAGTGTGCTTTGTAGGCCATGTAAAAGAATTAAGTAGCACGCCAACATGTGCTCAACTTGAGGAAGGTTGCCAAAGTAGCCATTATGGATAGCGTTGCCAAGGACACTAAGCTAAAAGAACTAAAGGCACAGCTGGATGAGGTGAGCAAGTATGCAAGGTTGAGAAGGACACACAGAAGGCCTTGGCTGACAAAAAGAATAGGTATTTGCGCGAGCTAAATAAGTCAAGGATACCAAAAAAGTCAAGATCAAAATGCTGGAGAAGAAGATGGAGGATGCCGCGGAACGAGGCTACGCCGAAGGTGAACAAGCTTAAGTTCAACAATACGAGGCCGTCAAGGATATCTTGTTCAAGTGCGGTTGGAAGGCTGTGACAGAGGAGCTTGGCCAAACCCCTGACTCAAAGATCTTTCTGAATCCACCCCCTCTCTTTATCCCAAGTTACATGGTGATGTATGCCAATGCCATGCAGCAAAAATTGCTGGAGATGGATGAAGACAGTCCGGCGACCAACGGTCTTGCCTTGGTTGCTGCTAATCAAACATGCAAGCCAACTCCTCTAGCTCAGCCAGAAGTGACCAACCAAATTCTGCCGAGCATCACCATCGACAAGGACGTCACCAACCTCACCATTAAAGATGGTGTTGGCACCGCGCTGAATCCAAATGAAACCGGCGCCTCAACCGAGTTGGGTGATCTTCCATGTGACCAAGCTACAAATTGCTTCTAGTTTTGCATTTTTTTTTTCTTGTTTTTTTTTCTTTTTTCTTTTGCTATGTAACCAGGCTACGTGCCCCATTTTTGTAATTGACTTTCACATTAATGAAAAATTATAACTTTTTGCACGCCCAGTGTGTTTTGGCATTACGATCAAGTTTGAATGCATATTTTATCGAGCTAATCAGCTTGGCAAAGATTTCAGAGTTGGTTAATCCTGCCAACCCACTTTGTCTGGCTAACTAGCTCAATCGAAGAATTCAGAAAGTTGGTCAATCCTGCGAACCCACTTTGCCGAGCTATCTAGCTCGATCAAAGATTTTCCCTAAAGTTCGTTAATCCTACCAACTCACTTTGCTGAGCTAATCAACTCGGTCAATGAATTAAAGAAGTTAATCAATCTTGCCAATCCATTTTTTCGAGCTAACTAACTCAGTCCATGAATTCAAGAAGTTGATCAATCTTGCCAACCCATTTTGCCGAGCTAACCATCTCGGTCAAAGATTCCAAAGAGTAGGTTAATCTTGCCAACCCACTTTGCTGAGCTAACTAGTTGGACAAAGGTTTTCCAAAGAGTTGGTCAATCCTGTCAACCAACTTTGCCAAGTGTAGCTGGCTTTTCATGCTCCTCGGAGAGGTTTAGTTTCCTCGGGTACAATAGCCCTATAGTTCGGACTCTCGTGGACTGCATTGTCATATTTAAGAGTCACTACCTAAATATTTTTGTAAAATTTAAGAAATCCATGACTTGTGCAAAAGGCCACTTTTCCGCCATAACCAAAGTTGTCTCGGCTCAGGAACTTAGGTATAAGAGGGAAAAGTCATGAATTTAGCATCCCTTTCACCCGATCAAAGATCGTCCTCTACTAATGATGATGTGAATTTTATCAAAATTATATGCTCTTGTTCTGATTTTATTATGCTAACTTACTATGCGAGGCACACAAGTATAGACTGTTTCGCTTGCTTTGGAAATGACTTGATTTTATGTGATGATTTTAAAAGAGCTTTGAGTGTATACAACTCAAAAGGAAAGAAATGAGCTCGTACATACATTTGATCAAAATCATTCCTAATACAAGTAAAATAACTTTCATCCATAGGCATTTGAATAGTTCATTTCGAGTAAACACCCAGACTCGCGGTAAGATGCTAAGCATGGAAACAATAACACACATGAATATGCTAAAGTGAAAAATGCTCACCTATGTAGACGTCCCCGAACGCCCCGGGAGGAGGAGTCCCGTTCTGTTCGTTTGGGCTCACTACAGTTCGGACTCTCGAATTGTCACGGTTCTTAATCTGAACCAAAGAGTCCAAATCCGGCAAATCGTTTTGGAAAACAGATTTGTAGAAATGAAGTGCCAAACATGGACTGCTTTGCCAGATATAGAGTCGCCACCTAAATATTTTATTTTGGGAAATTTAGGAAACCCTGACTCGGTGCCAAAGGCCACTGTAGACACCCCATTTTTGACCGTCCTCAAGACTTGGACGTCACCATTGGAACACTTGGTGATTACCCTTGTTTGTGTTCGTCTTGAGTTCCCGGAGGTCTCGGCTTGCGCGCCTTACCTCAGGATCTCTCGACTCGACTGTTTAGTGTCTGGTTTTACACCAAACACTTGTGTTTTGCCTAGGAGGGGTAGGGAATGCCTTGTGAGGCATCCCCACACATCACCGGCCCTGGCCAGAGGCCACCGGCTGGTATTTTGTTGCCATCGGCAATGTATATTGCCGGTCGGCATGTTTTGTTGCCGGTCGGCACTCCATTTTGTCAAGATGGCAATTTTGAGCAGCCGACTACTGTTCATCTGCTTTTGCAGATATTTTAATACAGCTGTATGGCATTTTGTTCCCCTCCATACACGTGTATGGAGGGATGGCCTTCTTGTTAGCTTACCTTGTAAGCTTTACAAGATTGGCTCCTCTATAAGTGGAGCTCCCCTCTCCCTTGCTTAGGGTTAGACATTTTAGAGACAAAAAATACAGAGGAGAGATTTGGTTCTAGGGTTAGTATAGCTGTAGCTATTCTATCTCTCTTTTTCTCTCTTGAGTGTTCTTGGTGCATTTGTTCTTAGTATTGCACACAAACACCTACCATTACACCTTCCTTTGGCTATTGGGGTTCTAAGGGATTGTTTTCAAAGTTTTGGAGCTGTTTTGAGCTCAAAGAAGCAGCTGGTCCACCATTTTTGAAGAGGGCCTTCAAGGGTAACAATCTTACTCCTTTATTCCCCATTTTTGCATACTATTTTTGCCTATCTTAGAACTGTTTTTGAGCTTAGTGTATAATATAAACAATTTCTATTTTTAGGCCCTCTAAATAGTTTGTTTAGAGTGTTTTGTGGTTTGGAGGTGTTTGACCCCTCTTAGGCCTTGAGAGGCCCCATTTTGTGCTATTTTGAGTGAGCTCCGAGACCTTGGTATTTGGGCCTCCTCACCACTGAAATCTTGAGGGATTTCAGAGGTGAGGATGGTACCTTGAGGTCCTAGGGAGAAGAGGGTCATCCCCTCTCCTTGTTGTCCTTGAAATGGACCATTTTTTGGCCTCTTGAGGGAGCACTTAGCTAAGCTTCTTGTTGACCATGCCTAGGCTGATTTTTGTGCTTATTATGTCATAATATGCCTCTGTTTTTAATTGGTTTTGGTACACCATGCATGCTTAGCATACCTACCTTGTAATGCCACTTTGTTGCCTTAACATGCCTTAGGTTGTAAACCCTTGTTCTAGCATGTTTTAGGCTTAGCCTTGTGAATCTTTCATGCATATTTTGCCATGTTTGAGGTCTGTCCTAGGTTGTTTGGGTCGACTTTGGCATGCTTAGTATAGCCCCTTTGCATTCCGGCTTGTTGGCCTTAAGTGTGTGAATGTATAGCATGCATTACTTGCTTTGATTTAAGGGTTTAGCATCATTTATAGCATCATTTCAGTCCCCTTAGCATGCTTGTATGCTTGCCTTGGATGTCTCTTCGATGCCTTTGAAAGCTTGTCTTGCATGCTCCATGTTTTGGTCATTGTGCATGCTTTCGAATTTGAGCCACTTAGATGCCATCTAGGGGTCCCCTTTGCATGGTCTAGGTCTGTCTTGGACCTGTTTTAAGCCCTCTTAGCCTTGTGAGGCTTGGTTGGCTTAGCCATGGTTTAAGTCCCCTTGACTTGCTTCAAGTACTTGGGCCATTTCTTGCATGCTTAGCCTATCTTGTTTGCTTGGTTTGACATCATCTTAACATGATTCCCCAGCTTACATTGCATGTCATTAGTCCATGCTTAGCCTCTTTTAAATGCGCTTGATAGTTGCCTTTGTTTGCTTAAGTATAGGCCCATTAACATGTGCATGTGTGTATGTGTATTTAGTCCTTCATTTTGGGCATTTTTGGCCACTGTTTTAGGCCTAATTAGAGTTGCCCAAATTATGTTTAAGTCCATCATTTGCTTGCTTGCATGCTTACCTCGCATGTTGTTTGCATGCTTGCATGTACATCTTGCATTCCCATGTTGCATCCTTAGCTTGCATGCCTAGGTTGCATTGCATCTAGCATGCATGTCTTGTTCCTTGATCTAGTGATAGGAATTGGGCTTTGGTTTGTTGGTTTGCATTGCATTTGACATCGAAATGTGCACACTTGGTCCCTTGGGCCATCACGCATGGAAATGCGCGATTGATGGTCCGAGAACCAAGGAACATGTCCCTTTGAGTCACTAACATGATAAGGGACATGATTGGTGCATATATGGCTTGAATTGCATTGCCATGCAAAGTCCTGTCCTCTGCTGCTGTCAAACAGGTTCTGCAGGCACTTTCTGCGAATCGACTGCATGGAGTGCCGACCGGCAACCCATTCATGGCCGATGGATGCATTTGCAGCCGGTGATCACATACCACTGCCGGTGGCCATTCTACTCAGCCGGTGGTGTCTCCCAATGTCCAGGGAAGCAATCCCGAGACTTTGGCAGTCTTCAGAGGAGTATAGCAGTGAAAATAGAGGCAGCTTGCGCATGGCAGTGTACTTCCGAGCAGGACCGGGCATGCATTGCATTGAGCTCTCTTCACGAGGCGATTTACTATTTTTCCTAGCTTAGTTAGTTTGTTAACTAATTAGGTAATTTGTAATAATTAATTAACTAGGATAGTTAATTCATTTTTCGAATTGTATTATTCTTTTGGTCCCTCCGAGCGAGGGCGAATTTGTAATAAGTGTGGATGAGTGTGTGTATGTCTTCCAACCCCACATCTTTCTTCCCTTTTACTTACCTGCTTTGATGGTTAGTAATAGGACATGTTTAATTTAGCATACCTTATGCTACGCATGCGTGCATCCATACATTTGTCTTGCATGCACCGGGCTCGGTACATCATGCTAACTGCATTTGTATTTCAATTCCAAATTGAATACGTGCATCAATTGATTGCATTTCACATCCCATGTTTAGGTTAGCCGAGCCTACTCTAAATTACATCCTGTATGTGTTGCATTAGACATTTAAACATGGACTTGGATCATGCATTGATTACTAACGAGTTTATTGTCTTGGCACGGAGTACGATGTAAGTATTTTATGCTTTAGCATACCGCATGCGTGTGAATGCTATTATGACAGCATGCTTACCTTGTGGCTAGATTACCATGTGGCTAGATGCTTATGTGATAAACTGTTTGAATGCCTGTGGGTGAATGTTGGATTGTCTGAGTTGGAAAAACTCGTTGAAATCCGTATTTTAGCCTACTTGCGAGTAGCAAATTCCAAAGTACTTTTTAAGACAAACGAATATGCAATGCTTATTTCCAAATTAGGCAATCTAGTCTATACTTGTTTGCCGTGCGCATAACATAGTAATGCTAGGCTAATAATTGGTTTAAGAACACATAACGTTTTCAAAAACGGATATCACGGTTAGTAAAGGCCGATCTTCGGATCGGGCGGGAGGGGGTGCTCATAGCTGACCTTCCCCAATCGTACCCTAGCTCCCGAGCCGAGGCAACTCTGGTGATGACGGACACGTGGCCTTTGGCACCGAGTCAGGGTTTCCTAAATTCCCCCATTTTAAAATATTTAGGTGGCGACTCTGTATCTGGCAAAGCAGTCCATGTTTGGCACTTCTTTTCAAAAATCTGTTTTCTCAAAACGATTTGCCAGATTTGGACTCTTTGGTTCAGATTAAGAACCGTGACACAAATCGATTCCGAACTGTAGTAGCGAGGGCCCCACGCGGGCGCGTCTACAGTTTCTGGCGACTCTGCTGGGGACGTTAGAAAGCTTGACTCGAACTCGTGATATCCTGTTTTGATTTCACTTATGTGTTTCTTTGCATTGCGTCTGCATTGGTGCGCCTAGGACACCGTGTTTGCCGTCTGCCATTCCTGAACGGTTTGCCGGAGGCTTGTCTTGTCAAGGCATGACCATAAGGCTAACCGGTTATGGGCTCTGACAGTATAGGAATACAAACCCTGGTTTTACCGAGGCACCCTTTTCGACCATTCGACCTAGTGCATATTCGGATCCATAGTGACCATTCCAAGTTAGGACAGGCTGCTTACTCGATGTTAGGTTGTTTGAAGACTGCTGCGTGCATAGTGAAACCCTAGCTCCTGACAAAATAGGACAGGGAAACCCTACCCCAACATAGGGGTGTTTTGGCTCTCTTTACTTGCTATGTGCTTTTAGAGTGTATCTCTACAGGGAACGTACATATCAGTTTACAAGATTGAGTATCGGACCTGAGGGCATCAGTGTCAGTTATGAGAATCAGTTATCTGCGGGTATCAGGTTCAGTTTTGGGGACAGTGATTTCTGGGGAACAGTGATCAGCAGTAGAGTACAGTTGTTCAGCTACACCCGTGTTTTATCTGTTTGGGCTGAAATGCTGTTTGTTGTCTCTTTCAGTTCGGACAGCTGGTACAGAATAGCTAGTGCTCTCCCTTGCTGAGGCAGGACTTGTGATGACGCAAAATTCGGAAGAGATCGTGGTTATGACAGCTGCATTAGATCAAGGGATCACTCTGCAAAGTGAGACCAACATTGATATGCCACATCCACCCAGGTCGCCTATCGCGCACCCAGTCTGGGCCCCCCAGCTATACCAGGCTAGCGAGCCTACTACATTTGAACTAATGGGGATGATAGGTGATCTCCAGAGGTCTGTGGCCGATCTCGCCTACGGAATGTCAGCTTCACCTCCAGCCGCACCATATGCCGGGAGTTTTGTACCCCAGGAGCCCCCGCTGTTGGGGCGAATTGTGATCGAACTTAGCCAACCGGAGATGGCCTCCAGCTATGGTAATGACATATCAACACCAAACCAAACCCTCGACCAGGCTGAGGCCAGAGGCAAGAACAAAGTGAAGGCAGATGCCGATCCTAGTGAACAACTGCTGCGGGCAGTCGAGGCCTTGAAGGCCGGAGGGATGAACAAGCAACAAATATCCGCAATTGTGGCAAAAACTATGGAGGATGCTTTCCTCACTCCACCTGAGGGCAGTTCTAGTTAGTTGGAAAATCGGGATAGGCCCCGTCATGCCAAAACAGTTTCTCCTATTCCCGCCCCTGCACCTGGGAAAAACCAGAAAGCCAAGGCAGTGCCTGCCGACCCTTTTGCTTGTGCGGCTAGTAAAAATGCTCAGACTTCAAAGTACCTGCCCCGAGGGCGCAGGACCTTTATTGCTCTCTACATGCCTCTATCTAAGGCACTTCAGATCCTTGCCGAAAGGGGACACCTTAAACCCTTGAAGCCTCGGCCTCTCCCGAAGAATCTCCCTGCTACGCATGATGCTGCTCAGTACTGCGCGTACCACCAGCAGACAGGCCATGCTACCGATAATTGTTTCCGCCTCCGTCATGAGGTGCAAGATTTGATTGACAACGAGGTTATCCTCCCGCCTACCTCAGCCAAGTCCGTTACCACCCAGTTATTGGATTTTGAGGACACAGATACTGCAAGTATGTAATCAGAAAGTGAACCACCTACGGGCGGCATCTAGTATATTTTGAATGTGGCGTCTGGCACGCATTTTTGAGCATCTATGAATGCTAGCTTTGTAAATTCTGGCTTGGGTATCGAGTCAGTCTTTTGTTTTGAGTCTGCCTCTTTGTCTGGAGTCAGTCTTTTTGCTTAAGGGTCTATCTTGTTGTAGCGAGTCAGTCCCCTTTGTATAGAATACCAGGTGATTCCGGGGTTGTTGCCTCGAACACCGTTTTGTCTTGTAATTACCCGTTTTTGTTTTGAGTCTGTTTCTGCCAAGGGGCCAGTTACACCAACAAATCTGAATGAAACAGCTGTGGTTATCTCATTTTCATGCTTGCTTTGCATAAGGTATGCTAATTTTAAATATGCCCTAGTCTACCATCTTAAGCAGGTAAATAAAAGGGAAGAAAGAAGTGGGGTTGGAAGACATACACACCACCCACACACACTTATTACAGATTTTCCCTCGCTTGGAGGGACCGAATAAATATTACAAATTAATTAACTACGCAAGCTAATTAATATTGAAAATTAACTAATTTAATTAACAAATTAAATTAATTAAAATAGGAAAACGCCTCGGGAAGCGCGCCGCCATGCGCAAGCTGCCTCTGTTTTCCTTCTTTCACTCCTCTGGAGGCTGTCAAAACCTCAGGGTTGCATTCCTAGGCAATGGGGAATACCACCGGCTGAGTGGAATCACCACCGGCACTGGTATATGTCCATCGGCACAAAATTGAATCTGTCGGCAGAGAAAAGGTTGCCGGCCGGCACCTTACACTGCCGGTCGGCAAAGAAAGTCTGCTGGACCTGCAACTCACAGCAACAGAGGGCAAAACAAGGCATGGCAGCACAATTCAAGGCATGTATGCATCAACCATATCTCTTATCATTGTAATGACTCAAAGGGACATGTGTCTCGGTTCCTGGACCACCAATCACGCATTTCCATGCATGATGGCCCAAAGAACCAAGTATGCAACTTTGATTTCAAATGTATGCAAACCAATCAAACAAAACTCCCAATCCCTATCACCCAAGTCAAGGGACAAGGAACGCATGCAAGATGCAATGCAACCTAGGCATACAAGCTAAGGATGCAACATGGCATGGCAAGGCACTCATGCAAGCATACAAGCATACATATGGCAATGCAAGTAGATGGAAAGGTGGTCTTATACATGAATTAGGCAGCTCTAAAATAGGCCTAAAACAGTATCCATAGTGCTAAAAAGTGAGGGCTAAATGGCATGCACACACATGCACATAAGGACCAACGCTTAAGCACAAATCAAACCACATTCAAGCACACTTGAAAGGGACAAACAAGAGCAATTAGCATGCAACATAAGCATTGAAATCATGTCATAAAATGATGCCAAATCATATCAAACAAGACAAGCAAATGCATGCAAGCATGGTCTAAGTACTTGAGGCAAATCATGAAGCTTTGAAGCATGTTTTATCACAACAAACATGGCATGCATTAAGCAACCTAAAGCAGGTTTTTAGCACATAACATAAGGCCCAAAAGACCACTTAGATGGCATCTAGATGGCTCAAAAACAAAGGCATGCAAAGGCACCAAAACATGGAGCAATGCTACACAAGCTTATGAGGCATTAAAGAGGCATGCAAGGCAATCAAACAAGCATGGAAATGGGACTGAAATAACATATAAAGTGACTCCAAATCACCGAATCGATGCAAAGATGTCATGCTACACATGCATATGCTCAAGGCTAACAAGCCCAAATACAAAGGAGCTATATCAAGCATGCAGAGATCAACCCAAACGATTAGGGACAGACCTAAAACATGTCAAGATAAGCACAATCAACATACGTAAACAA
The DNA here is from genome assembly GCF_004153795.1 of Camellia sinensis. Classification (NCBI taxonomy): domain Eukaryota; kingdom Viridiplantae; phylum Streptophyta; class Magnoliopsida; order Ericales; family Theaceae; genus Camellia; species Camellia sinensis. Next base: position 12,759 of record NW_021035452.1, read on the forward strand.
GAGATGAAGAGGGGGGGACCACCCCCTCCTATTTTGGACCTCAAATCCACCTTTCCACTACTGAAATTCCTCTGGAATTTAGTGGTTTTAAGGCCAAGAAAAGATTGTTTTAAATGCTTTAAAAGATGGCAAAGAACTTAGCAAATAAGCAATGAAAGAGGGTGGACCACCCCTAACTCCAACAAGGACTCAAACCAATAGTTTTAATACTTAAAAATAGAGGTTTTTGTAGTTGACAATTAGGCCAAAATAGCATGCAAAAGTGTCTTAAACTAGTATACAAAAACAAGCTTAAAAGGGGAAGAAGCTTACCTTTGACGAACAGCAGCAAGACAGCAACTTCTGAGCTAAAAACCAACCTTCAACAGCCCAAATAAGACCCTCAAGCACCTCAGCAACAAGGTGATGGTGTTTGACTAGGTGTTCTAGTGCAAATATGTGAAAAAATACACTTTCAAGCACAATAGAGAGAGAGAGAGAGAGTAGATTTTGCTTCTCAAAATTATGAACCTCTCTAAAAGGGGAGGGACCTCCCCTTATATAGACAATGCAAGCCAAAGCTTCCTAGACAAGCTAAAAGCTTGTTTCCATCCCTCCATACACGTGTATGGAGGATGGCTTCAGTGACTAACAACTGGTACACAAAATATCTAAAAAAGCACAAAAAAGGCCGTCGGCCGTTATCAATGGCCAACCGGCCATCAGTGTAGCCGACCGGCCACCACTGATGGCCGATGGACATAAGCCCTGGCTGATGGGTTGTAGGGCTGGCCGAGAGGCCACCCTCTCCCCCTAGAAGCGAAGCTACAAGCCTTTGGTCCACAACCAAGCACAAAACAGACAAGTTGAGAGGCTCTAAGGCAAGGTGCACAGCCGAGACCTTCAGAAACTCAAAATGAACACGAACATGGATGATCATCGAGTGTTCAAACGATGACGTCCAAGTCTTGAGGACGGTGAAAAATGGGATGTCTACAGTTGCCCCTCTTTGACAGAACTCGAAAGTCATAACAATGACGGGAGTGAATGTCAAAGCCTAGAGACGACCCATTTTTGACAAGGCCGAAGACTTAGACAAACATGCAAGACAAATAAGATATGCGCCCGAAGGCTGGGGCAAAATGCAAGACAATGCACGGAGCCGAGTATAACTTATGATCATGCAAAGGAAGCTGTATTGAAGCAAACATGTGACAATTTTAAGCTAGCATACCAAACTACACTACAATGCAGAAAGGATGTAAGAGAATTATGGAATTCTCAATACGTCTCACTCGGGAGATACAATACCTGTGCGGCTCGTCTGGTTGCACCAGCTTCAAATGAACCGTACATACAATATCGTGCCTGCAAAGAAAACAAACTTAACAGGTACAATATTGTTAGCAACATGCATGACAATGCAAATGTGGATGCAAAACGAAATGCAATATATACAAAACAATGTATAAACAATGCAAATAAACATGCAATGTAATTAAAACAATGCAAGCTACATGCAAAGAAATTGAATCGTGATCCAATCACGAGCGGTTCGGAGCCACACCTATGTCAAATAGATTGATGGAGATAACAAGTCTGTCTACCATAGAACAAGATGGCATGCTACACATGCACATACTCAGGGGAAAGCATCATCCACAGCTTTGGTCACTATTGCAGACGTTTGTTGCTTGTTCATCTGCCGGATGCAAAAATTACACTACAATGTAATATGTAAACATGAGTATGGCACGCAGGCCAAACCAAATCTTGCTTAGGAAAGGCATGCATACATACAAGCCATGTGTAACACAGAAAAGGTGCCGCAACCCTCAACCAACATACCAGCGTGGAATCGGCGCGATACACAGTAGAACTGTGTTTTAACATGAAAAGTAAAGACACATACCAAACCAAGCTCAACCTGGAAAGGCGCAAGCCAAAGGCGGAAGGTGATGCAATGAATGCATGCAATCTACAATGCAATATCTAGACAATGCAAATATGCAATGACTATGATTGCAACTTTCCCTATCTTACCAACAGGGTGATATACTAGGTTGGTTCAGTATCCAGAACTGAGGCGTAGACATGCCGCCTCAACCTATGGGGCTTCCATACAGATTTCAAGCCGAGGGTAAACCCCTGGGTATTTAAACCAGACTTTGGTCTCGGAACTCCCGAACCTTTGCGTTCTACGCATAAGCCGTTCGAACTCTAGTTTCCACCGTCCCAGTTGGTCTTCTAGGAACTCATCGCAAACATAGGCAGGTGGCTTTACCAGACCACCGAAAGTCGTTCGGGCACGACAAACACCAAAGGAATTGCACCTTCAGAGGATTTAAGGTCTCCTAGACCGGGCGTGTTTAAGGTCTCGCCAGACCGGAAAATACCTGTCCGGTTCGTCTGGTCGCTCTAGCCTCAAATGAACCGTACATACAATATCGTGCCTGTAAAGAAAACAAACTTAACAGGTACAATATTGTTAGCAATATGCATGACAATGCAACAATGAGGCACGCATGCCGTATGGAATGTAAGTTGATGCAAATGGACTTATATGCCAAATAAAAAAAACGTGCACATCAATGCACCGGAGGTTTCTCACCTCCCAAGGATTTAAGGTCTCCTAGACCGTACGTGTTTAAGGTCTCGCCAGACCGTGCGTGTTTAAGGTCTTGCCAGACCGTGCGTGTTTAAGGTCTCACCAGACCGTACGTGTTTAAGGTCTCGCCAGACCGCGTATTGCACGATGGTATGATGCGCAAAATAGCGCTATGCGTTAGGCAACGCGAGTGCACAGGACAGTGCGATGGAATGCATGCAAAATGCAATGAGATGCGCAAAATGGCGCGAAATGGATACATGCAAGATGTAGGTGAGGTGCACAAAACAGTGCGATGCGCAAAACAGCGCGATTGAAATACAATGCACAAAACAGCGCGACAATTTTGAAATGCACAAAACAGTGCGATGCGCAGAACAGCGCGAACAATTTCGAAGTGCACAAAACAGTGCGATGCGCAGAACAGCGCGAGGTTTGAAATGCACAAAACAGTGCGATGGTTTGAAATGCACAAAACAGTGCGATGCGCAAAACAGCGCGAACAATTTTGAAATGCACAAGACAGTGCGACAGTTTGAAATGCACAAAACAGTGCGACGGTTTGAAATGCACAAAACAGTGCGATGCTAAGTGCGACACGCATGCCACACGGAGTGTAAGTGGGCTTAAATGCGCAACAACGCACGTATTCCGGAATGCATGGCGATGCATGGAATGGAAATTCAATGATGATGCATGAGAAATATGCACGACAATGCAAAGGGGTGCGTGTTGCAACACGTGTAACACGTGCATAACGATGCAAATGTGTGGCGCGCGACAGCGCGATGCAATGCACAGAAGTAGTGTGATGAACTCGTGCAACACACATGGGGCAACTATTGACTTTAAAAGGATACAAAAAGGATACACCTTGTACGAATTCGAGTGCCACGCACTGAAGGCACGGTCTGCGGTCAGAACGGAGGCCGGTTGAGCGTCGGAGATGCACTTTCTTGCACTTTCTTGAGCTATGAAGACCAAAAACAACTCAAATGGCCTAAACAAGGCTGTGGGAACCCCACCGGCCGAAAGATGAGGCCACCGGCTGGCCATCGGCACAAAAACAATTCTATCGGCACAAAAAAGTGCCGGCCGGCACAAAACATTGCCGACCGGCAAACAGTTGCTGGTGCGGGGCAGTTTTGACTTTTCACCTTGGGTGTTATAAAAATAGGGTTTCAAACCCTATTTTCTCATTCCTTGGCCGCCGAAAACTCTCACACACTCTCTCTAGAGCGTTTTTCCTTCCCCGTTTCTCCGTTTCTTCGCGTTCTACGCCCGTTTCGTCGTCGGATCACCGCCAAAAACCTTCACACTCTCTACTAGAGCGTTTTTCCTTCCCCGTTTCTTCGTTTCTTCGCGTTCTACGCCCGTTTCGTCGTCGGATTCGCGTTTCTCTTCGCGTTTCGGACGTTTTCAACCGATCACATTTTCGTTTCGGTGTCTCGTTTGGCGTTCTCGCCTTTTCGGGGTTTGTTCCCTTCACTTTCCTCTTCATTTTCGTGCCTTTTCACATTCCGGCCTTCCCGGCCATTTCCGACCTTCTCGGGAGTTGACTTTCCGGTTGACTCTTTGTATTCCGACCCGGTTTTCCTTTTCCGGGCCATTTTCACATCATTCTCTTCATGACGGACGACATTCCACGTGGCGGGACTCCCCCGGACCACGAGATGGATCCCGGGGTCGAGCTCTTACCACTGAGCAAGCGCCCGTTTGACCCGGCGACCTACCGGCCGGCGATCCATGTTCTACCCCCAGACGGCCTGCGTCAGTTCCGGAGCTTCGAGAGGCATGTGGCGCCTGAGCTACTGCTGCGTGAGCCTACCTCCCACCTTTCATTCGGCACTAATGCATGTTTTTGTTTGTTTGTTTTTTTTGAAATGCAAATGATGTATGAAATGCATGTTGCATGGAATGCGCAACAACACGCGGCTTAAGATATGTACAAAGCAGTAGTGTGTACACCAATGCATTAAAGGTCTTGCACCTTTCAAGGATTTAAGGTCTCCTAGACCGTACGTGTTTAAGGTCTCCTAGACCGTACGTGTTTAAGGTCTCGCCAGACCATGCGTGTTTAAGGTCTCGCCAGACCACGGGGGTATTTACAAGACGCGTGACAATGTGATGAAGGTTTCGCACCTCCAAAGGATTTAAGGTCTCCTAGACCGTGCGTGTTTAAGGTCTCGCCAGACCGCGCGCGAAATGCATGATAATGCAAATGAAGCATGATGCAAGATGATACAAATGAGACATGCGTGTCCCATAGAATGCAAAATGATACAAGTGTGACACGCATGCCACACGGAATGCAAGAATTTTTTAAAGGACTTATACGCTAAGCGAAGCCGGTTTTGAAAGTTGGACTTATACGCTACGCGAAGCCGGTTTGAAAGTTGGACTTACACGCTGCGCGAAGCCGGTTTGAAAGTTGGACTTACACGCTACGCGAAGCCGGTTTGAATTCAAAACAATGCAATGTACTAACGAGTACAACCGAGGTGCGCAAGATAGTACAAATGGATGCATGCAAGATGCAAGTGAGGTGCACGAAACAGTGCAATGCGCAAAACAGCGCGATAATTTGAAATGCACAAAACAGTGTGACAGTTTGAAATGCACAAAACAGTGCGACGGTTTGAAATGCACAAAACAGTGCGATGCTAAGTGCGACACGCATGCCACATGGAGTGTAAGTGGGCTTAAATGCGCAACAACGCACGTATTCCGGAATGCATGACAATGCATGGAATGGAAATGCAATGATGATGCATGAGAAATGTGCACGACAATACAAAGGGGTGCGTGTTGCAACGCGTGTAACACGTGCATAACAATGCAAATGTGTGGCGCACGACAGCGCGATGCAATGCACAGAAGTAGTGTAATGAACTCGTGCAACACACATGGGGCAACTATTGACTTTAAAAGGA
>NW_021035453.1:0-11941 GCF_004153795.1 Camellia sinensis
CATCAAGGTATTTTATCACGTCTTCAGAACGTTTATGGAGCTTTGTATTTTTCAGAAATGCAAGCCAACGGTCATCTCATCATTTGCATTAATCTCTTCTAATTTATATGAAGCATGCCTTTGTTCCCTATCCTGTAATTACGGGTACAAGACTGGAGATTACATTCTTTTAATGAGGCCAAGCCCAATCTTCTCTTACATTGCATCAAGCATACAGAAGAGTATTTGATGAATAGCTCTGTCTCAATTCCTCGAAAGAACTTCCATGGCATTGATTATGCTAGGCACGGTTTAGCCACCTTCCCTATATATTCAAGTCATGGAAGCTTTTGCTAAACCTATTAACTTTGGATTACGACTCCGTTAACTCCTCACAATTCTTTAACCAAATTTTGCAACATAGATATTGGAAGCTGTCTCTTCTTCTAACAACTCACAAAAACTTTCTGCGATATGGAGAATGACAGCTGCAGCTTCTTCCTCTCTTTACTGGGAGCGTTACTATATGAGAGATGTAGATGACGCTAGAGTAAGATATGAGGTATAATAACACTATTGTCGAATTTTGGGTTTTTTGAAAAAATACAAAGCATGAAAGTATACTTCCTTCTCGCTGCGGAGAGTTGGACGCAGCTGCGAGTATTACCCATATGTACCTACTCGACGCCGGACACATTTAGGAAGCACCTATGCGTAGGCAGGTTAAGCGGTTTCCATGCTTTAAAAAGATAGTAGAGCACTCGTCGCAATCGTCAGAAGAGAGCCCAAGGGTACACCGAAATTCACTTAGCTCAAAAGGCAAAACTTTGCTCTTCTGCCTGGTGTAGATACTTGTGCAGACACGCCCAATTTTCTCTATCTTTCCAAGATGGAAGTCATGCGCCTCATCGGCTTTATAGTAGCCGTACAAATCTCATTGCAGATGGAGGATAGTTACATTACTCACTACTTTGAGAACAGTTTTCTTCCTTCCTGGATGCATATAGACATCCCACGAAGCCCGGGAGGACGAGGTCTCGAAAGACCCGTTCTTTGGTCTTCGATATTGGGACTAACTACAGTTCGGACTCTGCAATTGTCACCGGTGTCTTATTTAGACAAAGAAAGTCACAATCCGGGACAAAATTCGTTTTTGAGAAACAGATTTCTTTCCTTTAGAAAGGAAGTGTCTTAAACATGGACGTTAGGCCCTTTGCCAGATACAGAAGTTCGTCATACTAAATATTTTATTTTCGGATGAAAATTTAGAAACGCCTTGAATCTGCCTCGTTGCTAAGGCAGCGTGTTCGGTTCATACCGAAAGTTGCTCGGCTCGGGAACTTGGGTAACGATTGGGAAGGTACTCGTGAGACTCGACCGCTCGCATTGAGGGTACAAAGATCGGCCTCTAACTAACGAGGCATAAACCGATATTAAGTTTTGATTAACTTTAATGCGTTTTTATTCTGGTTTACTCTAGCTAGATTTACTATGTGAGCGCACAGATACAAGTATAGACTAGAATTCGTCATGAATTGAAATATAAACATTTTCATGTTTGCTTTATTTTTGAAATGGTTTTGATGGTGCTACCCACGCAAGAGGTTAAGACGTGCATTTGTCGCCACCTCTCCGGTGGGCTTCACGAAAAACATGAATTTTGCATATCTAGGTTTGGGATCCTTAAAAACACACAGTGAATGAATTGTTCCAAATACCAACATAACCAACTTCACTTCAGGCATTACGATGCAGTTATAATCACATAACGCATATAGCCCGATGGTAGAGATTCTATTGTCTATTCATGGCAGTTCATCACACGCATGCAAGAGATGCTAAAGCATTAAAAGCTTACCGAGTACTGGGTACTCTTTCCGCAGCAAAACAGAGCTAATTAGAAATCCATGCCTGATCTAACTATGCAGAACATTGCTAATGCAACACATGCAAATGCAACTAAGATAGGCTCTGCTATCTAAGCACATGTCAGATGATGAGCTACAGCTAAACAGTATTCAACTTGAATTTGAAATATAATGCAGTTAGTATGATGCGTCGAGCCGGTGCATGCAAAACAGATGAATGAATGAAACATTGCTATATAACTGTATGCTAATTGAAACATGCCGCTTAATTTTAACATAGCTGATAAATAAAGGGAGAAAGACGTGGGGTTGGAAGACATACGCACATTATAAAATTATCTTCACACAGAGGGTCGAATAATAATATACAGTCCCAAATGATAATTACATCCAAATATGTAAAACCCTAATTAATTACAAATTAATATTAGGAAAGCATAAATTGGCATGCAACCGCCAGGGGACTGCCCTAATCTGCTCCCGGCATGATGAATGATGCATGCTTCGCGTTGCTTGTGCGAAGATATCCTCGATGCGTGGTTTGCTCTGTTTGCATTGGTTCTTGGAATACGTGGGCCAAGCTCAGAAGGCTGTCGATTTCTGTTTTGCTGCATACAGAGAGCACAAAGGACTGGGCAAAGTATTTTCACATATGTATGCATGATATCTTCAGGGAGTGTAGTCTCGGGTCCTCCGTGCCAAATCACGCATATCGATGCATGAATGGCGCGAGGAGTCGAATTGCACGACTGCAATATAAATGAATGCAATGAACCAATAGCGGGCTAGACTCATATGGATAATCGGAGCATGGCGACCAGGATTGAGACACGTCGTCATACTCGGAGTCTGAAACGTATCTCGTTTTTGTGCTCTGGGCTACTATTCCTATTCCAAGCACAATGCAATATGCATGACATGCATGAATGCAACTAATATACACGCTATTGGAATAGCATAATGCTATAGAGAGAGGAGCGGCAATATCGCAAAATCGCGGATGTTAAAGGCATCTGCTAAGACGTATGCATACAACTGCACTCGTTCGCACTGCCTATATCAAAATGAAAATGGCATAACTCAATTGCACAATGAACCTTACACAACATACAGTGGACTCGCACACTACATTAGTCAGCCCCATTGGGATGAGAAATGAGACACTGCGCACGATACGTGCACCATGTAGCACGAGGATGAACGCGATCGTTGAGCCGGACACTAAAGGAGACGAAGAAGTCACGCATACATCAACATTATTGCTGAGTTCAGAGGTCCGCTTCATATCCATCGGGTGGCTATGAGGTGTTCTTGGGGATTATTCGCACCACAGCATGCGCCTTAAAAACAGGCAGAAGTGTATGTCATACTGCCTTAAATGATAAGCGGTCTTCTTTTTAGGGATCCCCGAAAAGTACTCGTTGCCCGGTATTTCTAACAGTACCCAACCCGGAAAGAACTCAATATGATGCTCTCTGACAAGGGACACCGGAAGGCCCGTACGTCAACTACAGGCTGATTCCCGCCCGAAACACAATGGAGACTCATACATGGAAGACAAATACGTGCTGAAATGAGACCAAACTCGAACTACGGGCGCATTGGAATGACTATCAAAGCTATAAGTCAAGCCTCGCCTTATATTGAATATGAACTAAAGACAGATCAAGGAAGCGCACAACATGCATATTTCAGTTTTTAAGTAAGGCTAAAAAGTGACTACAAGATAGAGGTAAGTTTACATGCAACAAAAGGCCTGTAAGGCTTAAGAGATAGTATGAAGAAGTAGCATCTTATGGCCTAAATAGCAAGAGCCTTCAACAAAGTTGAAGAGGGGCTCAAATGAAGCATTTATGTTTTACAACAAGCCACAAAACAAACCAAGTATGGCTAAACTATTGTGGCAATGAATGGGGCCAAAAGGGAGACAAAGAAGCAGTGATGGTTGCTGGCCTCAAACAGAGGAGGGTCCTTTTCAAAGTTTGTGAGGGGGCCCAACAAACATGGTATTTGCAGTTAGTGACAAACAAACAGTGCGCACATTGCAAGCTTAAAATACTCGATGGCAACATAAAGGCCTAAAACGAGGTTTAAAACACAAAGAGCAAAAAGGGAGCTTGCAAAAAGAAGAAAGCTACATTTGTGATACTAAGACATGAGAGAGGGGGTCAAAATAAGGCTAGTTTAAGTTCGGACGAGAGCAAAAATAACAAGGGCAAAGGGGCTAACAAACATGCAAAATAAGGGGCAAAAGAGGGATAAAGAGGGCCAATGAACAAAAGGAAGCATCAAAAGTGAAATATCCGTGTACACATGTTGGATAAGGCTCAAATAGCTACTTTCTTATTTATGGGGGCCAAGCTTAACAGTTTTACAATGAGCCTAAAATACTACTGCAGAAAGCGGCATACCAAGAGATGTTGGGCAAGCAGTTGGTATCTAGAGACATTAAACTCATGGAAGGAACCTTAATAATGCATGAAAAGACATCAACAACATAGAACTATTTCGTTAGGGTAAGCCAAAATGTAAGCAGTATGGCTTAGATATAGAACAAATAAGCAGAAAAGAGGGCTGAGTTAACAATGAAGATACCATCCCTCACTGTCTGCCAAATTATAGTGAAATTCGATGAGGTTTGTTCGGCACACCTTAGAATTGCTAACGGGTTTCTGTGTTTACCTTATTAGGTGTCAGGACAGGAAGAGGTGCTAGGCGTTGGTAGAACTGTCACGAGCCTTGATAGACATCACCCGGCTTCAGAGTCTTGCTTGAGAAAAGGTCTCTAAGCTTGAAAAACCCAAGCTCAAGTGTTGGAGAAAGGATGGTAGTGGTGTGGGTGCTATGTGGTGGTGTAGAAAGGGTGGGGATTTGAGGGTTGGAGTGTAGAGAAGAGAGAGATTGCATATGCAAGAGCCTTAAAGAAAATTTTGTAACCTTCAAATGGGGTGGAGGGCCTGGATATATAGGCAAAAGAGGGGGAAAAAAAGGGGGAATGGGATTCAAGTTCGCGCAATTGGCCCCCCGGATACAAAAGTTGTGGGAAACAGAGGGAATTTTCGTAAAGTACTGTAGAGAGGATCATGGTCGGCCAGTTTTCTAGGGGTTTAGGTGGCGGTCGGCTTGCCCATGGCCGGTCAGCCAGGGTCAAAGGGTTCAGAGTAGTTGAGTGGTGGCCACCCCAGATTGGTGGGGCTCCTTGTGTGACAAAAAAATGTGGTAAAAATTGGAGAAAGTAAACGCAGGGAGAGAAGAAAAACCGCATTTTTGGGAGGGGTTCAAGGGTCCAACACATTTATGGCATGTGATATTGGTGGCCTCCAGTGTGTAATAACAAAATTGTGGTTTAGGGCTGGGAAAAAGTGGCTTAGGGTAGTCAACATTGGTTTCAAGTGAGAAAACGGAGCGACCGGGGGGCGATGGAGGATATGTTGTCAGAACATTACTGGCCTCCACCTTCTACGACTTTTAGCAGTGAATAGGTCTCCACCAAAAATGAGCAACGTGCAAAATGAAGGTTCGGGGTGCGAGCGGCAGCCAGAGGCCGAAAACTGACTGTTAGGCCGGAAGTTTGTGTTTCGCACGAGTTGGTTCTGAGCCACAGTGTCCCTCATAAAGGGAGCAAATAATGCATGCCAAACGGAGCAAACGGAGTGGTTGCGGTCCGAACTGAAGGCACACGGCCACGGCTCCGAAATGGAAACCGACTCCAAACGGGAAAATGGTCCATACGACCCGAATGTAGCTACGGCATGAGAGAATGATCTAAGAGACTTTCTCCTTCGGGAGTAGAAAATTAGAGAAACAGAGCCTGGTTTTTCCGCACCGAGGCATAAGCATGAAAGAGTCCGGAAGTCGGAGGGGGCTCGAGGAGACTGCTGAAACCTGAACGAGAACAATATGCACGCATCACCGAGCGCTCAATAGGTGGACGTTGAGTTTAAGGTGGTCAAAATGGGGTGTCATACATCACCTCATCTCCTCCTCTTAAATGTCAGGACAGCAAGCCCAACTTTCTCTTGCGGCTTTTCTCAACTTGTCCTTCAATGTTTCAGTACAAATGGTTTGCTCCAGAACTTTCCGTTATGGCTTGTGATGATGAATATGAGGTAATATAATTGCACCGGGGTCATGTAGTCTTACGTATGCAGAAGGAGAGTTCCAGATGTTTCTTAGACAACTCTCATATTGCTTTTTTCATTGGCTACATTTTTCTGAGCCAGACGACGCAATTCGATGTTTCACGATCAAATTCTTGCCTCGTCCTTGGACATCCTAATAAAGGTAACACAGACGTTAGCCACATTCATGGTGGTGGCCGAAACTAAACCACTCACGTCCTAATGCATGGAACAGTGGTAATTCACTCCACATAAGCACATAAACTACATAAACACTACGAATTTGCATTTCCGGGATAATGAAATGAGTCCCCATGCGTTACTATAGTTCCGGTTAGAAAATAGTCATTTGATACAACGTGCCTTTTCGCCAACAAGACTCCCCAGAACTCAAATGGGATCCACCATCACCCATCTAAGTGTAAATTAAATCCGCAATACACCACATAGTCGGCGATAAGGCATGCTTAGCTCAGCACAGCAGCATTAGCATATGGTCACTACATCTAGTCTCGTATCAAACGAGACATCAACCCATTTGATGATCTCATATATGCACTCTCCCACAGTTACCCAAACGTATTTCGACTGACTTTCAGCAATCGATCTCCTGGGCTGACTTTGTGGACGGAGTGATCCGCATCTGAAGAACCACCAGTGAAACGCGGGCGTCTTAAGAATAATAACCATTCAGAACGCACCAACCTCAGATGAAATATCGATGCATTCATTCCAATACAAGTGACACACCTACAATTCTTTTGCCTATCCCTCTTTGTCGCACTCTCCATTTCGGTATGCACTGGTCCGTAAGACTACGGTAAGACAAATTATCCAAGACATAACGAAGGCATACAGACGTTTATTGACATAGTTGGGACCTACGTTTCTGACCATGTATTTCATTTTCTGTTTCCCTTAATTTCTATAAATGAATTTGAATAGTCAGAAAAAAGAAGTTGTGTGATATAAGTCGCTTTGTCTTATAGTTAAGATATTTTTCTTTATTTGGCATGGTTTAGATTCTCTACGCCCATTTGTTCAAAGAAACAAATTGGGCTTCAAAATCAACATCTTATATTCGCGGAATCTATTTTGATCAATACTCAATGAAATATGTGCAACTTGCATATTTCTCGACATTTTTTTCAACGTTTATGGTGATACTATAACAATTTTTGCGTTTTCTTTTAATCAAAAGTTACGAATTTTATTTTTTGCTCCACTTGAACTGATTTGATGCAATATCAGTTTCCCATAACATATCGGTATAATACAATCAAGTGATTTCAATTTTACTAATTTTGTATTGGACTATCTCTCGGATCATAACAGAAAAAGATTAAAATTTGTAATTACATCAAAAGTAAAACGACATAAACTATGCTCCGCCACTAGGCCTCCCAGCTATGTCCCTTGCGAGGTGGCATGCTTCGGTACTGAAATGATATTCCCATATAGGGTGAGCCACAGCCAGTAGAAATCCACTAAACCAACCATGGGACAATGACTAAAACATTAGCAATTGATAGTTGGTCAACAGCTGATTCATCACATAAAATACATATTTATGTAACGACTTACAAGTCCCAATTACTGTAGGTCCATTTGTCGCCTTTTTCAACAGATAAGCATGCTGAGCTCTATCATCATTTCCAGCACAAGGAACGTATGTATAAAGATAACATATAAGATTCTCACATTCAGATAAGCAAATGAGATATAGACTTATATCCACATATCTCATAGATAATTTGAGTATGCTTTGCAACATAACTATCACTTGAGTTTGTGTTCATACAAGCCAGTATACACATTCTTTACAACAGAACCAATATGTATATATGGTTGGGGACCTGGCCTATGCTCAAAAATCGAAGTTTCGACAGCAAGCACTATATTGAATCAAAAGTATACTGAAAGGCTATTCGAGTCTTTTATTTCTCAACAAATAGTCACGCACAAACAGTATGATGTATATTACCAAGCATCATGAGCTCCTATTCCTCAAGTTCGCGCTTCTAAATGCTTATCAGATCTCGAGGTTTCATATTTCTTGATGACGGGTTCTGGCATCTATAAGCGGAGTACAATGAGAACTCTCTAGAAATGATGATAACTGTTCCTCTCAAATTTCTTTTAGAACGGCCCCCTAGGGTTTTTTGTTATTATGGCTGTGTGTGTGACACTATAGGGTAAATAAACCCAATCGCCAGACTAGAGAGAGAATAAAATCTCTCAAGTCTATATTATGATAACTGCTGACTACTATAGAAAGCACCGTTTTGGAGCACTAATAATATCAAGTTCATATTTGGTAATACATTATTGAGAACATACAATACAATTCAACACAGGATCATTTAGAACATTGTCACAACTATTGGTAAAGTATTTGACTTCATGGCCTATTCTTTGTACTTCATAAGTTTTTCATATTCTACAGCAGCATAAGTTCGATTGGATCTGAAGTTGTTGATGCTTTTTTACTTTGAGTATATTGGACACGCCTATTTTACTCGACTTATATTTCGTAATTTCTGTTTTTTCTAACCCTTGTCTCTATAATATCCGACTATCCTCGTTCCATGCCGAATATTCACACAAGCAAGATTATTTATTTCTTAAACAGAACACTTCTAAGTAATGTGCACAAAAGTATCTTGTTATTCTTTTCGAAATCATTTTAATCTACTATTAAGATTTTTCCGTCGATTGTGCATTCCTATATCTTAATCTTGGTGGCCTATTTAATTAGAAACGTCTCGTACGGGATTTAGGCTGAGATTTGATCCAGTCGAGTCGCGCTAGTAACATACAATTGTTGTCATGCAATCCTTAGGTTGCCCATTTGAATAACGCATAGATGAGTTGGTCTAATAAACACATCATCGATGATCCTATTTTGTTGTATTGTGTGCCAGGATACAGGTTACAGGAATACTAGGTTTATTATGAAATAAAACCCCAACTTTGTAAAATTACAACTTGGGTAGTTCATATGATATTGAAAAGAGATGAAAAAAAAAGATTGAGCGAAGGATGTTCAATTTCATATTGTATTTGTATAAAATAATTAAAAGCCACACCAAAAAAACAAAATTAAAAAAAAAACAAAAAAAATAAAACGAAGCAAGAGATAACCAAAGAACCGAAAATTAGATAAAATAACAAACAAAATTACCTAAGGGAGGATCAATAATAACCACCCCCGCGCGTATAATAAAGAAAAAATGAGACTCTAAAACCGAGAGGGCCTTCACGACAGACGGAAATCGGGTCGACAAGAACAGGATAAGAAGGAAAAACCAGACCGGAGCCACGAAAAACGCCGGCCAGAACTACAACCTTCAGGCAAACGGGTAAGCAAATACGGAGCGCAGATCTCAGCGAAGACAAAATCTGCCAGCAAACAGTCAATCCAAACACCGGGATAACGCAAACAATTATGATAAATCAAGTAAGGATGAAACAAGAATAAAAAAAACACGACATGTCAGATGACAACGGTAACAAGGGTAAAAAGGAAGGGAATAAAAACAAATTAAAGTTTGACTAAAAATTTTGAGTTCAATTCCAACATAACTTAAGTTTTTAAATTAAGAAGTAAAAGAGTAATAGAAGTATAGATAAGAATGGAAAGTTGAATAAAATAAAAAGAAATTGCAGAAATTTAAAGCGGAATTCATCGAACATTACCTTAACGATCATTTTTGGAAATCAATAAAAGAAAGTTTAAATGAAGTTTAATAGGAAAGTAAATTCAATTAAAATGGATGTAGAATAAAAATGAAAATGAAAGTTGCATAAAATTAAAAATGGAAGTTCAATCCAGAAACCACTTTACCTTCACGATCTATTTGGAAATTAAATAAAAAAGGAAGTTTAAAAAAAAAAGTAAATTGAATAAAATGGAAGTTGAATAAAAATAAAAATGAAAGTTGCATAAAACTAAATATGGAAGTTCAATCCCAAAACCACTATACCTTAACGATCGATTTGGAAATTAAATAAAAAAGTAAGTTTAACAGAAAAGTAAATTGAATAAAAATGGAAGTTGAATAAAAATAAAAAGGAAAGTTGCAGAAAATTAAAAGTGGAAGTTCAATCCCGAAACCACTATACCTTAACGATCTATTTGGAAATCAAATAAAAAAGAAAGCTTAATAGAAAAGTAAATTGAATAAAAAGGGAAGTTGAATAAAAATAAAAATGAAAATTGCATAAAATTAAAAATGGAAGTTCAATCCAAAAACCACTATACCTTAACGATCTATTTGGAAATTAAATAAAAAAGGAAGTTTTATAGAAAAGTAAATTGAATAAAGATGGATGTAGAGTATAAATAAAAATGAAAGTTGCATAAAATTAAAGATGGAAGTTCAATCCATAAACCACTATACCTTATCGATCTATTTGGAAATTAAATAAAAAAGGAATTTTAATAGGAAAGTAAATTGAATTAAAATGGAAGTAAAATAAAAATAAAAATAAAAACGAAAGTTGCATAAAATTAAAAATGGAAGTTCAATCCAGAAACCACTATACCTTAACGATCTATTTGGAAATTAAATAAAAAAGGAAGTTTAACAGAAAAGTAAATTGAACAAAAATGGAAGTTGAATAAAAATAAAAATGAAAGTTGCATAAAATTAAAAATGGAAGTTCAATCCAAAAACCACTATAGTTTAACGATCTAATTGGAAATTAAATAAAAAAAGAAGTTGAGTAGAAAATAATCTGTAATAAAAAAGGAAGTTAAAAAAAATAAAAATGGAAGTTGCAGAAAATTAAAAATGGAAGTTCAATCCAGAAACCACTATACCTTAACGATCTATTTGGAAATTAAATAAAAAAGGAAGTTCAATAGAAAAGTGAATTGAATAAAAATGTAAGTTGAATAACAAAAAAATAAAAGTTGCATAAAATTAAATATGGAAGTTCAATCCAGAAACCACTATGCCTTAACGATCTATTTGGAAATTAAATAAAAAAAGGAAGTTTAATAGAAAAGTAAATTGCATAAAATGGAAGTTGAATAAAAATAAAAATGAAAGTTACATAAAATTAAAAATGGAAGTTCAATCCAAAAACCACTATACCTTAACGATCTATTTGGAAATTAAATAAAAAAGGAAGTTGAGTAGAAAAGAAACTCGAATAAAAAAGGAACTTAAATAAAAATAAAAATGGAAGTCGCAGAAAATTTAAAATGGAAGTTCATTCAAGAAACCACTATACCTTAACAATCTATTTGGAAATTAAATAAAAAAAGATGTTTAATGGAAAAGTAAATTGAATAAAAATGGAAGTAGCATAAAAATAAAAAGGAAAGTTGCATAAAATAAAAAGTTGAAGTTCAATCCAGAAACCACTATACCTTAACGATCTGTGCGCAAATTAAATAAAAAAAGAAGTTGAATAGAAAAGTAAATTGAATAAAAATGGAAGTTGAATAAAAATAAAAATGAAAGTTGCAGAAAATTAATAATTTAACGATCTATTTGGAAATTAAATAAAAAAGGAAGTTTAATAGAAAAGTAAATTGATTAAAAATGGAAGTAAAATAAAAATAAAAATGAAAGTTGCAAAAAATTAAAATTGGAAGTTCAATCCAGAATCCACTATACCTTAACGATCTACTCGGAAATCAAATAAAAAAGGTAGTTTAATAGGAAAGTAAATTGAATTAAAATGGAAGTAGAATAAAAATAAAAATGAAAGTTGCATAAAATTAAAAATGGAAGTTCATTCCAGAAACCACTATACCCTAATGATCTATTTGGAAATTAAATAAAAAAGGAAGTTTAATGGAAAAGTAAATTGAATAAAAATGGAAATTGAATAAAAATAAAAATGAAAGTTGCATAAAATTAAATATGAAAGTTCAATCCCGAAACCACGATGCCTTAACGATCTATTTGGAAATTAAATAAAAAATGAAGTTCATTAGAAAAGTAAATTGAATAAAAA
>NW_021035456.1:0-13554 GCF_004153795.1 Camellia sinensis
ACGAATTAATTTACTGAGTAATTTACAGAGAACTTACCAATAATTTTCTGAGTAATTTACAGAGAATTTATCCAGTAATTTACTGATAAATTACTGAATAATTCACTCATTAATTTACTTGTAATTTACTGAGAATTTAAGGAATAATTTATTGAGAATTTACTCAGTAATTTATTTAGAATTTATTAAATAATTTACTAAGAATTTACAGATAATTTACTGCGTTATTTTCTTGGAATTTGCTGAGTAATTTACCAATAATTTACTGAGTAATTGACTAAGTAATTGACTCTGAATTTTTTGAGAACTTATGGATAATTAACTGAGTAATTTACAGAGAATTTATTGAGAATTTACCGAGTAATTTACTCGGAATTCATACAGAATTTTCATAGAATTTTTTGAAAATTTTCTGAGTAATTTATTTACAATTTATTAAATAATTTACAGATAATTTACACTATAATTTATAGAGAATTTATTGAAAGCTTAACGAGTAATTTATTGAGAATTTACTACGAATTTACGAAGTAATTTACTGAGTAATTTACAGAGAATTTACCAATAATTTACTGGGTAATTTACAGAGAATTTATCGAGTAATTTACTGATAAATTACTGAATAACTCACTCATTAATTTACTGAGAATTTAGGGAGTAATTTATTGAGAATTTACTCAGTAATTTATTTAGAATTTATTAAATAATTTACTAAGAATTTACAGATAATTTATTGCGTTATTTTCTTGGAATTTACAGAGTAATTTACCAATAATTTACAGAGTAATTGACTAAGCAATTGACTCAGAACTTTTTGAGAACTTATGGATAATTAACTGAGTAATTTACAGAGAATTTATTGAGAATTTACCGAGTAATTTACTCGGAATTCATACAGAATTTTCTTAGAATTTATTGAGAATTTTCTGAGTAATTTATTTACAATTTATTAAATAATTTACAGATAATTTACACTGTAATTTATAGAGAATTTATTGAAAGCTTAACGAGTAATTTAATCCTAATTTACTACGAATTTATGAAGTAATTTGCTGAATAATTTACTAAGAAATTACTTTGAATTTATATAGAATTTTTTGACAATTTTTTGAGTAATTTACTCATAATTTAATGATTAATTCACAAAAAAAAATTCGCGTAATTTTTTGTGAATTTACTCAGAATTTTCTGATAAATTACTAAGAATTTGCTGAATAATTTATACAGAATTTTACGTGTAATTTAATGAGAAATTTCCTTTGTAATTTAGTGAGAATTTACGAAGTAATTTACTGAGTAATTTACAGAGAATTTATCGAGTAATTTACTGATAAATTACTGAATAATTCACTTATTAACTTACTTGTAATTTACTGAGAATTTAAGGAGTAATTTATTGAGAATTTACTCAGTAAATTATTTAGAATTTATTAAGTAATTTACTAAGAATTTACAGATAATTTACTGCGTTATTTTCTTGGAATTTACAGAGTAATTTACCAATAATTTACTGAGTAATTTACTAAGTAATTGACTCAGAATTTTTTGAGAAGTTATGGATAATTAACTGAGTAATTTATAGAGAATTTATTGACAATTTACCGAGTAATTTACTCGGAATTCATACAGAATTTTCTTTGAATTTATTGAAAATTTTCTGAGTAATTTATTTACAATTTATTAAATAATTTACAGATAATTTACACTGTAATTTATAGAGAATTTATTGAAAGCTTAACGAGTAATTTATTGAGAATTTACTACGAATTTATGAAGTAATTTGCTGAATAATATACTAAGAAATTACTTTGAATTTATGTAGAATTTTCTGACAATTTTTTGAGTAATTTACTCATAATTTACTGATTAATTCACAAAAAAAATTCTTGTAATTTTTCGTGAATTTACTCAGAATTTTCTGATAAATTATTGAGAATTTGCTGAATAATTTATAGAGAATTTTACGTGTAATTTAATGAGAAATTTCCTGAGTAATTTAGTGAGAATTTACGAAGTAATTTACTGAGTAATTTACAGAGAATTTATCGAGTAATTTACTGAGAATTTAAGGAGTAATTTATTGAGAATTTATTAAGTAATTTACTATGAATTTACAGATAATTTATTACGTTATTTTCTTGGAATTTACAGAGTAATTTACCAATAATTTACTGAGTAATTTACTAAGTAATTGGCTCAGAATTTTTTGAGAACTTGTGGATAATTAACTGAGTAATTTACAGAGAATTTACCGAGTAATTTACTTGGAATTCAAACAGAATTTTCTTAGAATTTATTGAAAATTTTCTGAGTAATTTATTTACAATTTATTAAATAATTTACAAACAATTTACAATGTAATTTATAGAGAATTTATTGAAAGCTTAACGAGTAATTTATTGAGAATTTACGAAATAATTTACTGAGTAATTTACACAGAATTTATCGAGTAATTTACAGATAAATTACTGAATAATTCACTCACTAATTTACTTGTAATTTACTGAGAATTTAAGGAGTAATTTACTCGGAATTCATACAGAATTTTCTTAGAATTTATTGAAAATTTTCTGAGTAATTTATTTACAATTTAATTGAAAGCTTAACGATAATTTACAATGTAATTTATAGAGAATTTATTGAAAGCTTAACGAGTAATTTATTGAGAATTTACTACGAATTTATGAAGTAATTTGCTGAATAATTTACTAAGAAATTACTTTGAATTTATATAGAATTTTCAAACAATTTTTTGAGTAATTTACTCAAAATTTTCTGATTAATTCACAAAAAAAATTCTTCTATTTTTTTTGGAATTTACGCAGAATTTTCTGATAAATTACTAAGAATTTGCTGAATACTTTATAGAGAATAATTACTAAGAATTTGCCGACTAATTTATTGAGAATTTTACGTGTAATTTAATGAGAAATTTCTTGAGTAATTTAGTGAGAATTTACGAAGTAATTTACTGAGTAATTTACCGCGAATTTATCGAGTAATTTACTGATAAATTACTGAATAACTCACTCATTAATTTACTTGTAATTTACTGAGAATTTAGGGAGTAATTTATTGAGAATTTACTCAGTAATTTATTTAGAATTTATTAAATAATTTACTAAGAATTTACGGATAATTTATTGCATTATTTTCTTGGAATTTACAGAGTAATTTACTAAGTAATTGACTCAGAATTTTTTGAGAACTTATGGATAATTAACTTAGTAATTTACAGAGAATTTATTTAGAATTTACCGAGTAATTTACTCGGAATTCATACAGAATTTTCTTAGAATTTATTGAAAATTTTCTGAGTAATTTATTTACAACTTATTAAATAATTTACCGATAATTTACAATATAATTTATAGGGAATTTATTGAAAGCCTAACGAGTAATTTATTGAGAATTTACTACGAATTTATGAAGTAATTTGTTGAATAATTTACTAAGAAATTACTTTGAATTTATATAGAATTTTCTGTCAATTTTTTGAGTAATTTACTCATAATTTTCTGATTAATTCACAAAAAAAATTCTTGTAATTTTTTGGGAACTTGCTCAGAATTTTCTGATAAATTACTAAGAATTTACTGAATAATTTATAGAGAATTTTACAAAGAATTTGCTAAATAATTTATACAGAATTTTACGTGTAATTTAATGAGAAATTTCCTGAGTAATTTAGTGAGAATTTACGAAATAATTTACTGAGTAATTTACACAGAATTTATAATTTATTGAGATTTTACTGCGAATTGACTAAGAAATTTACAGGTAAATTGTTAAGTTCTTCACTGGGTAATTTAGTTTGAAATTTCTAAGTAATTTATTGAGAATTTACTGAGTATATTACTAAGAATTTATTGATAATTTACATAGACTTTCTGGATTAATTTATTGAGAATTTAATAAGTAATTTACTTAGAATTTATTGAATAATTTACTGAGAATTTATAGGAAATTCACTAATTAATGTTCGAATAATTTACTGAGTAATTTACTGAGAATTAACAAAGTAATTCACTATTTATTTTTGATAATTTTATGAGTAATTTACCAAGAATTTATACAGAATTTTCTTGGAAATTATTGAAAATTTTATGAGTAATTGATTTAGAATTTATTAAATAATTTACTGAAAATTTACAGATAATTTACAGAGTAATTTATAGAGAATTTATTGAAAACTTCACAAGTAATTTATTTACGAATTTACGGGGTAATTTGCTGAATAATTTACAAAGAAAATACTTTGAATTTACCAAGAATTTATATAGAATTTTTTTAAAATTTATTGAGTAATTTACTCATAATTTACTGATTAATTCACAAAAAATATTCTTGTAATTTTTTGAGAATTTACTCAGAATTTTCAGATAAATTACTAAGAATTTTTTGAATAATTTATAGAGAATTTTACGTGTAATTTACTGGGAAATTTCCTGAGTAATTTAGTGAGAATTTACTAAGTAATTTACTCGTAATTTACTGAGTAATTAACAGAGAATTTACCAATAATTTACAAAGTGATTTATCGAGTAATTTACTGGTAAATTACTGAATAATTCGCGCATTAATTTACTGAGAATTTAAGGAGTAATTTATTGAGAATTTACCCAGTAATTTGCTTAGAATTTATTAAATAATTTACAGATAATTTACTGTGTTATTTTCTTGGAATTTACAGAGTAATTTTCTAATAATTTACTGAGTAATTTACTAAGTAATTGACCAAGGATTTTTTGAGAACTTACCGATAATTAACTGAGTAATTTACTGGGAATTTACCTAGTAATTTACAGATAAATTTAGTGAGTAATTCACCGAATAATTTACTATGAATTTACTCAGTAATTTATTTAAAATTTACTCAGTAAATTACTAAGAGTTTATTGAGAATTTATTGAGAATTTGTTGAGTAATTTTCTAGGAACTTACCAATCATTTACGAAGCAATTCACTAAGAATTTACCGAGTTATTTACCACGAATTTACTATAACTTTAATGGTAATTTGCTAAGTAATTTATTGAGAATTTACTGTGAATTTAATGAGTAATTTACTCATAATTTATTGAGAATTTTCTTAGAATTTATTGAAAATTTTCAGAGTAATTTACTTTTTTATTGATTGAGTAATTCACCGATAATTAACTGAGTAATTTATAGAGAATTTGTTGAAAATTTAACTAATAATTTACAGAGTAATTTGCTGAGTAATTTTTTAAAAAAATTCTGTGAATTTACTGAGTAATTTACCAAGAATTTATACAAAATTTTCTGAGAATTTACAGAGTAATTTACTCATAATTTACTGAGCAATTCACAAAAAAATTTCTAATGATTTTCTAAGAATTTACACAGGATTTTCTTAGAATTTGCTGAATAATTTATAGAGAATTTTACGTGTAATTTACTGAGAAATTTCCAGAGTAATTTAGTGAGAATTTACTAAGTAATTTACTAGTAGTTTACTGAGTAATTAACAGAGAATTTACCAATAATTTACTGAGTAATTTACAGAGAATTTATCGAGTAATTTACTGATAAATTACTGAATAATTCACTCATTAATTTACCGAGAATTTAAGGAGTAATTTATTGAGAATTTACCCAGTAATTTGCTTAGAATTTATTAAATAATTTACTGATAATTTACTGTGTTATTTTCTTGGAATTTACAGAGTAATTTTCTAATAATTTACTAAGTAATTGACCAAGGATTTTTTGAGAACTTATAGATAATTAACTTAGTAATTTACTAGAAATTTAACTAGTAATTTACAGATAAATTTAGTGAGTAATTCACCGAATAATTTACTATCAATTTACTTAGTAATTTATTTAGAATTTACTCAGTAAATTTCTAAGAGTTTATTAAGAATTTACTGAGAATTTGTTGAGTAATTTTCTAGGAACTTACCAATCATTTACGAAGCAATTTACTGAGAATTTACCGAGTTATTTACCACGAATTTACTATAACTTTAATGGGAATTTGCTGAGTAATTTATTGAGAATTTACTGTGAATTTAATGAGTAATTTACTCATAATTTATTGAGAATTTTCTTAGAATTTATTGAAAATTTTCAGAGTAATTTACTTTTTTATTTGCTGAGTAATTTTTCGATAATTAACTGAGTAATTAATAGAGAATTTACCAATAATTTGCTGAGTAATTTACAGAGAATTTATCGAGTAATTTACTGATAAATTACTGAATAATTCACTCATTAATTTACTGAGAATTTAAGGAGTAATTTATTGAGAATTTACAGCGACTTGACTAAGAAATTTACTGATAAATTACTAAGCTCTTCACTGGGTAATTTAGTTGGAAATTACTAAGTAATTTATTGAGAATTTACAGCGACTTGACTAAGAAATTTACTGATAAATTACTAAGCTCTTCACTGGGTAATTTAGTTGGAAATTACTAAGTAATTTATTGAGAATTTACAGCGACTTGACTAAGAAATTTACTGATAAATTACTAAGCTCTTCACTGGGTAATTTAGTTGGAAATTACTAAGTAATTTATTGAGAATTTACAGCGACTTGACTAAGAAATTTACTGATAAATTACTAAGCTCTTCACTGGGTAATTTAGTTGGAAATTACTAAGTAATTTATTGAGAATTTACAGCGACTTGACTAAGAAATTTACTGATAAATTACTAAGCTCTTCACTGGGTAATTTAGTTGGAAATTACTAAGTAATTTATTGAGAATTTACAGCGACTTGACTAAGAAATTTACTGATAAATTACTAAGCTCTTCACTGGGTAATTTAGTTGGAAATTACTAAGTAATTTATTGAGAATTTACAGCGACTTGACTAAGAAATTTACTGATAAATTACTAAGCTCTTCACTGGGTAATTTAGTTGGAAATTACTAAGTAATTTATTGAGAATTTACAGCGACTTGACTAAGAAATTTACTGATAAATTACTAAGCTCTTCACTGGGTAATTTAGTTGGAAATTACTAAGTAATTTATTGAGAATTTACAGCGACTTGACTAAGAAATTTACTGATAAATTGAGTAATTTACTAAGTAATTGACTCAGAATTTTTTGAGAACTTATGGATAATTAATTGAGTAATTTACAGAAAATTTATTGAGAATTTACCGAGTAATTTACACGGAATTCATACAGAATTTTCTTAGAATTTATTGAAAATTTTCTGGGTAATTTATTTACAATTTACTAAATAATTGACAGATAATTTACAGTGTAATTTATAGAGAATTTATTGAAAGCTTAACGAGTAATTTATTGAGAATTTACTACGAATTTAGGAAGTAATTTGCTGAATAATTTACTAAGAAATTACTTTGAATTTATATAGAATTTTCTGACAATTTTTTGAGTAATTTACTCATAATTTACTGATTAATTCGCAAAAAAAAATTCTCGTAATTTTTTGTGAATTTACTCAGAATTTTCTGATAAATTACTAAGAATTTGCTGAATAATTTATAGAGAAATTTACGTGTAATTTAATGAGAAATTTCCTGAGTAATTTAGTGAGAATTTACGAAGTAATTTACTCAGTAATTTACAGAGAATTTACCAATAATTTACTGAGTAATTTACAGAGAATTTATCGAGTAATTTTCTGATAAATTACTGAATAATTCACTCATTAATTTACTGAGAATTTAAGGAGTAATTTATTGAGAATTTACTCAGTAATTTATTTAGAATTTATTAAACAATTTACTAAGAATTTACAGATAATTTACTACGTTATTTTCTTGTAATTTGCAGAGTAATTTACTAAGTAATTGACTCAGAATTTTTTGAGAACTTATGGATAATTAACTGAGTAATTTACAGAGAATTTATTGAGAATTTACCGAGCAATTTACTCGGAATTCATACAGAATTTTCTTAGAATTTATTGAAAATTTTCTGACTAATTTATTTACAATTTATTAAATAATTTACAGATAATTTACACTGTAATTTATAGAGAATTTATTGAAAGCTTAACGAGTAATTTATTGAGAATTTACTACGAATTTATGAAGTAATTTGCTGAATAATTTACTAAGAAATTACTTTGAATTTATGTAGAATTTTCTGACAATTTTTTGAGTAATTTACACATAATTTACTGATTAATTCACAAAAAAAATTCTTGTAATTTTTTGTGAATTTACTCAGAATTTTCTGATAAATTACTAAGAATTTGCTGAATAATTTATAGAGAATTTTACGTGTAATTTAATGATAAATTTCCTGAGTAATTTACTGAGAATTTACGAAGTAATTTGCTGAGTAATTTACAGAGAATTTATCGAGTAATTTACTGATAAATTACTGAAGAATTCACTCATTAACTTACTTGTAATTTACTGAGAATTTAAGGAGTAATTTATTGAGAATTTTTTAAGTAATTTACTAAGAATTTACAGATAATTTACTACGTTATTTTCTTGGAATTTACAGAGTAATTTACCAATAATTTACTGAGCAATTTACTAAGTAATTGGCTCAGAATTTTTTGAGAACTTGTGGATACTTTATTTCCATTTCCTTGCTCACGTTTAAGGCCTGCAAAAAGTTACTTGGGTCCTCTGCTACTGTATTTTCTTTCGCGAATTTTTGCACGCTTTCGGCGTCTTTTTGCGACCTTTACTCCGAATTTATGCGTCATTTGCTGAATAATTTCCTACGACCTTCTTTTGCCTTTATATCGCCTTTTCTGAACTTTTTTTAACGTAAAATTTACTCATCTTTACTGATTCTTCCCAAAAAACAATTCGTGTAATTTTTTGGTGACTTTACTCAAAGAATTTTTGATAAATTAATACGACTTTGTCTGAATATTTATCACGAAATTTTACGTGTAATTTAATTGAGAAATTTCCTGATTAATTTGTGAGATTTCAGAAGTAATTTACTGAGTAATTTACACAGAATTTATCGAGTAGTTTACTGTAAATTACTGAATATCCTCATTAATTTACTTGTAATTTACTGAGATTTAAGGAGAATTTTTATTGAGAATTTACCTGTATTTATTTAGAATTTATTAAATAATTTACTAGATTAAGAGTCATTTTCTAATAATTTACTGAGTAATTACATAACAATTGGGACTCAGAATTTTTTTGAGAACTTAATGGATATTAATTGGTAATTTACAGACAATTTTATTGAGAATTTAAACGGAGTAATTTATCGGAATTTATACGAATTTTTAGAATTTAATTAAAAATTTTCTGAGTAATTTATTTAATTTAATATATATTTAAGATATTTACAATGTAATTTATAGGAATTTATTGAAAGCTTAGTAATTTATTGAGAATTTACTACGAATTTATGAAGTAATTTGCTGATAATTTACTAGAAATTACTTTGATTTATATAGATTCTGAACTATTTTTTAGTATTTTACTCAAATTTCTGATTATTCACAAAAACTTCGTGTAATTTTTTGTGAATTTTTACTCAGAGAATTTTCTGATAATTACTAAGAATTTGCTGATAAATTTATACAGAATTTTAAACGTGTAATTTAAGTGAGAAATTTCCTGAGTAATTTAGTGAGAAATTTACGAAGTAATTACTGAGTAATTTACAGACAGATTTTTCGAGTAATTTACTGATAATTATGATAATTACTCATTAATTTACTTGTAATTTACTGAGAATTTAAGGAGTAATTTATTGAGAATTTCCTGTAATTTATTTTAGAATTTATTAATAATTTACTAAGAATTACAGATAATTGGACGTGGCGTATTTTTCTGGAATTTCAGAGTAATTTTCTAATAATTTTTAACTGAGTAATTTTACTAAGTATTGACTCAGAATTTTTTGAGAACTTATGGATTATTAACTGAGTAATTTACAGGATTTATTGAGAATTTAACGAGTATTTTACTCGGAATTTATGAAGAATTTTCTTAGATTTATTGAAATTTTCTGAGTAATTTATTTACATTTATTATATAATCTTAAAGATAATTTACAATGTAATTTATAGAGAAATTTATTGAAAGCTTAATGAGTTAATTTATTGAGATTTACTACGATTTATGAAGTATTGCTGAATAATTTACTAAGAAATTACTTTGATTTTATAGAATTTTCTGACTATTTTTTTGAGTATTTACTCATATTTACTGATTATTCACTAAAAAAATTCGTGTAATTTTTTTGTGAATTTACTCAGATTTTCTGATAAATACTAAGAATTGCTGGAATAATTATACAGAATTTTTATACGGTGTAATGTTAATGAGAAATTTCCTGATAATTTAGTAGAATTTAGTCGAAGTAATTGATGATAATTTACAGACAGAATTTATGATATATTACTAGATAATTATCACTGAATATTCACCTATTTTGTTATTCTTTAGTAATTTTAACTGGAAAGGTAGGATATTGTTAGGTAAGATACTCTCTATCTGGGTATTTTACGCACGGCTTCTAGTAATATTTTTATATTTTATATGTACACTATATGTCTATTTACGGTCAATCTTACTAAGATTATTTACAGATAGTGTGTTACTGCGTTATTTATCTTTGGAATTTACAAGACGTGGGGCACTTTTCTATAGAGGACTATTTAAGGGATTTATGGGTACGTGTTATATAAGTAAATTGACTCAGAATTTGCTTGAAAGACTATGGTTTAACTGAGCCTTATATAATTTCTGATGACATCTCTATAATGGAATACTCTAACAGAGCTATTTAGGATGCGGAATTTATACAGAATTTTCTTTAGAATTTTTGAAATTTTCTGAGTTAATTTATTTACTTTATTATATAATTTAAAGATAATTTACAATGTATTTTAATAGGAATTTATTGAAGCTTAATGAGTATTGTATTTGAGAATTTACTACGACTTTATGAAGTAATTTGCTGAATAATTTTACTAAGAAATTACTTTGAATTATATAGAATTTCTGACTATTTTTTTGAGTGATTTAATCATATTTACTGATTAGTTTCACAAAAAAAATTCGTGTTAATTTTTTGTGAATTTACTCAGCAATTTTCTGATAATTACTAAGAATTTGCTGATATTTATACAGGAATTTTCGTGTATTTAATGAGAAATCTTCCTGAGTAATTTAGTGAGAATTTACGAAGTAATTTTACTCTAGGTAATTTTAGCACGAATTATCGGAGTATTTACTGATTAAATTTACTTGAATATTCACTATTAATTTACTTGTAATTTCTGAGAATTTAAGGAGTTATTTATTGAGAATTTAACCCTTAATTTATTTTTCAGAATTTATTAAATATTTACTAAGAATTTTACGATATTGACTGGCGTTATTTTCTTGATTTACAGAGTAATTTTCTAATAATTTCTGCGTAATTTACTAAGTTTGATCAGAAATTTTTTTGAGAACTTATGGATAATTAACTGAGTAATTTTCAGAGATTTATTGAGATTTTAAGAGTAATTTAAATCGGAATTATACAGAATTTGTTAGAATTTATTGAAAATTTTCTGAGTAATTTATTTACAATTTTATTATATAATTTAAAGATATTTACAATGTATTATTATAGAGTTTATTTATTGAACGTTTATGGTAATTCATTGAGAATTTACTACGACTTTATGAAGTAATTTGCTGAATAATTTACTAAGAAATTGCACTTTGAATTTAGATATAGAATTTTCTGACTCTTTTTTGAGTAATTTACTCATAATTTTACTGATTAATTCCAAGTAAAAAATCGTGAATTTTTTTGTGAATTTACTCAGAATTTCTGATAAATTACTAAGAATTTTGCTGACTAAATTTATACGAATTTTTACGTGTAATTTTAATGTTAGATTTCCTGAGTAATTTAGTGAGAAATTTACGAAGTATTTACTGAGTATTCCAGAATTTATGAGTATTTACTGATAAATTAGCTGATAATTCTTCATTATTTACTTGTAATTTACTGAGAATTTAAGGGTAATTTATTGAGATTTCCCTGTAATTTATTTAGAATTTATTAAATAATTTATAAGAATTTTACAGATATTGACTGGTTTATTTTTCTTGGAATTTACAGATGTAATTTTTTAATAATTTACTGAGTAATTTACTAAGTAATTGACTAGAATTTTTTGAGAATTATGGATAATTAATGAGTATTACAGAAGAATTTATGTGAGAATTTTAACGAGTAATTTACTCGGAATTTATACAGAATTTTATAGAATTTATTGAAAATTTTTGTTAGTAATTTATTTACATTTATTATATAATTTAAAGATAATTTTAACAATGTAATTTATAGAGAATTTATTCACTTAACGAGTAATTTTGAGAATTTACTACGAAATTTATGAAGTAATTTGCTGAATAATTTACTAAGATTACTTTGGAATTTTATATGATTTTTCTGACTTATTTTTTTAGTAATTTACTCATAATTTACTGATTATTACAAAAAAAATTCGTGTAATTTTTTGTGAATTTATCTCAGAATTTTCTGGATAATTAATAAGAATTTGTTTGATAATTTTATACGATTTTACGTGTATTTAATGGAAATTTTCTGAGTATTTTAGTGAAGAATTTCGAAGTATTTACTGAGTAAATTTACACAGATTATCGGTATTTACTGATAATTACTGATAATTTCACTCATTTAATTTACTTGTAGAATTATAATAGAGATGATATAAGGAGAGTATTTTATTATGAGAATTATACCTAGATATTTTATAATATGGAGAAATTTTTCAATAATTACTAAGAATTTAACAGATATTGACTGCGTTTTTTTCTTGGAATTTACAGAGTATTTTTAATAATTTACTGAGTAATTACTTAGGTAATTGACTCAGCATTTTCTTGAGAACTTTGGATAATTCTGAGTAATTACAGAGAATTATTGAGAATCTTAACGGAGTAATTTACTCGGAATTTATAAAACAGAATTTTTTTAGAATTTATTGAAAATTTCTGAGTAATTTATTTACAATTTATTATGATAATTTAAGATATTTACAATGTAAATTTATAGAGAATTTATTGAAAATGCTTAACGGCTTAAGAGTAATTTATTGAAAATTTAGCTACGATTTATGAAGTTAATTTTGCTGAATAATTTATCTAAGAAATTTTTGAATTTATATAGAATTTTCTGACAATTTTTTGAGTAATTTAACTATAATTTACTGATTAATTCAAAAAAAATTCGTGTAATTTTTTGTGAATTTACTCAGAATTTCTGATAATTACTAAGAATGTTGCTAATAATTTAACAGATTTTACGTGTATTAAATGAGAAATTTCTGAGAATTTAGTGAGAATTTTACGAAATACTTTACTGGTATTTACACAGATTATCGAGTATTTACTGATAAATTACTGAATAATTCACTCATTAATTTTACTTGTAATTTAACTGAGAATTTAGGAGTATTTATAGAGAATTTATTCGTATTTATTTATAATTTATTAATAATTTAACTAAATTAACAGATAATTGACTGCGTTATTTTCTGGAATTTACAGAGTAATTTCTAGATATTTATCAGTTAATTTCCAT
>NW_021035463.1:0-16859 GCF_004153795.1 Camellia sinensis
AAAAAAAGAGAGAGATACTGGGCTTTAGCTCACTGCTCATATATATATTGTAGGTGTTCAGGCACCAGACCGCAGCTAGGAGCTCAGGGTTATCCCAGTTTTGTCAAGCCAGCCTTTGTGCCTCACTGCGAGGTTCCGAGCCTGTCTGTTAAGGCTTAGGGTGTGTCTTGGATTTCCCCCTTCTTGTACTGTCTATTGTTCTGTAATAACTGAATCAATTGTATAGACTAACTGTTTACTATACCGTTCTGCGAGGGATGGAGTCCCTAGCCCGAATGATTGTACATATTGTGCATACTGTTCTGTACTGGTTATGTAATAAATGTATGAAAAATCTTTTTGGCATACAGACTGTCACAGCTCAATGGACATTATTTACTTACTGAATTGGCTTCCGCCGGGCCCTGTACTCTATTCTACCGTATTACTGTCCTGCAGGCCTTCGTTAATCTCGGATTACTGGCCGGTTACGGTGCTAAACCCATAGGCCGGGTTTGGGTCGTGACAGCTTCGTATGAGGGAGACCGGTGAGGGTCTTGGATAGATGGGACCAAGTCTTGCGAGCAAGATAATTCCCTTGGTCAAAGTATTATGGAAACATCACGGGGTCGAGGAAGCCACTTGGGGAACAGGTGTGGGACGTGGAATTAGAGGTCCGAGAGAAATATCCGGACCTGTTATGTTAATGTTAGTATATTGGAAAATTTGTTTTGTGATGAACTCTAAGAACATTGAATATGTTTGGAATTGGTAAAAACATTGTATATGTTTTTGGAATTATGGAAGTATTGTAAAATTGTTGTAATATGTCTGGGAAATGCGAGTTTAATTAAAATATGTAATGTGTTTTAGAAATGTAAATCAATTTATTAACATGAAATATGTTATGGAGATATGGATATGTGTTATTGAATATTAGTGAATTTTGAAGGGATGCATGTTGGTAATGTGTGTTGAGTTAATCTTTGTTAAAAATTTGTCTCTCTTGAGAAATAGATGAAGACCGGTGCGGTGGAGTCACGATGGTGAATGTTGAATTGAAAATCACGTTTGGGAATTGGTAACCATGGAATTTTGAAAAACTTGTATTAAATTTTTTGGGGACGAAAGTTCTTTAAGAGGGAGAGGTTATAGCGATCCAGGTTTTACCTTGACCTTTGTTGTGTACCGGACTCGGGTTCGTGGGTTGTATTGTTGTTGTCTAGGTCTTTGTTTTCTCTTGTACTCTTTGTATTTGAGTTTTGGGACTTGTTGGCTAAGTTTGGAACAAAGTTGGGTGGTGAGTTGGTTGGTAGGTTACTGCCCAGGTTTGGCTTCTTCGCTTGAGCGCAGGCTTTTTGCACTCGAGCGAGCCTTGGGTTTTTCTTTTTCGCTCGAAGCGGGGATTGGAAAGTCCTCATGTTTCTTTTTCAGACGTAGCTTCCGCTCGAGGCAAAATTTCTTGGCACTCGAGCAAGCCCTTGTGTGGTGTGTCTCTTCGCACCCGAAGTGAGGGCTTCTTGCAACTTCGAGCGTGCGTCTGCGTCTCGTAAGACCTGAAGGTTTGGTATTCTTCGCTCGGAGCGTCTTTTGTTACGCTCGTAGCGAGACTTGTAGGAATCGTTCTTCTTCGCTCGAGCAAGACTTGTTTGCGCTCGAGCGTGCGTCTGCGGTTGGTACAGAGCCTGATGTTTCGCATTGTTCCGCTCGAGCAAGGTCTTTTGTGTTGTTCTAGTGCTCAAGCGACAACTCCTTCGCTAGAGCAAGCCTACATTATAATCAGTTCGCAGCAGAGGTGAACTTCACCATTTTTGATCCTCTTCCTCTTCAAAACCCTAAAGATCGACAGGTTTTCTCTCTCTAACTCTCTCTCCTCTCTTTACAAATACACCTTGTTCTTAAGGGTCTTTCTATCTACTCTCTTTGTTAAAAAGCTAGAGCATTGCCTGGGCTATCGTTTTAATCCAAAAAAGTTTTGGATTTGGAGCATCTTGGTTCTCTCTCTTCTCCTTTTGGGCTTTTCTCAATTTGAGGTAAGGGATAATCTACCTTTTAATATGAGCTTGACATGAATATTAAGTCATTTTGTAAAATGGTGAGGATTTGGGAAGTTTGGGTAAAGTTACGGTTTGAGTTTGAAATTATGAAATAGGGGTTTCTGAATTTTGGGCTCCATATGTAGGTGTGTGAAAGTGTTTGAAAAGAGAGTTGTTTGTTATAATGCTGTGAAATTTGGCCTTTGGGGTGCAAACATTTGAGGAAAATGGGGAAAAATGCCCTAATTGAAAAATTTATATAAATTATGTGTATAAAATAATGAAATCAATTGTGGAATTGGGGGAAAATGTGATTAAATGGTTTGTAACGTTAGATTGATAAAATCACTTAACCTATGGAAAAGTTTGATAAATTTAATCTGTTTGATAAATTTTATTTATTCTGTTTTTAGAAAATAACTTGTTTTTGGGTTAATCGGTGGAGGATAGCCATGATTGTCTTGTTAAAACTGGCATTGATGATTAGGAAAATTGAAAACTTAATAATTGGATTATGTCATTGAATGAATACGACGGTTGGATTAACACATTGAATATGTGATTTAATTGGTCATTGTATGTGACAACGTGTTTAAATACATTGGATATGTATCTTTGTTTGGGAGGAGATAGCGGATGTACTTCATTGTTTGGAAAGAGATAGGGGATGGACTCCATTGTTAATTAAGTTGGCCGGAGTATCCAGAGTGAAAGAACTGAAAATCTTTTATATATTTGGGTATCGGTTCCCTTGAACGTAGTTCCGTAAAATGACAAGTGAATGGAAGTGTACGAATGATATTTATGATTGAAATGTTGATATATGAGTTGTAGTCTCATTTTGAATTGTTTGGATAATAATGAACTATATCAATATTGATTGATTATGAAAAGGGTATAAGTTGGTTTTCAAGTGTTAAACATTTATCGGATGCTAATGCTACTACTAGAAAAGGGAGCTTCAGCCACATAACCATTTGCGACGGTTTGAAAATCGTCGCAAAAACTATGTTTTTGCGACGGCAAACAAAGTCGTTGCAAAAGTAATTTTTTTGCGACGGAAAATCCAATTCCATGACAAAAAATAGTACCTTTTGCGACGATTTTTTACCGTCGTCTTTTTTTTGGGATTGTTTTATTTTTTTAGCGACGCCGTTTGTTCCACCGTTGCAAAAGGTTTTTTTTTTTTTTTCCTTCGCCCTGTCTCTTTCCTTCTCTTCTACCGTTTCGGTATCCTCTCCCATCAGATCAACAAAAAGGAAAAAATCGTCCATTCCAGAAAAAAAACCTAGTCGTCACTCTGTCTCTCTCGCTTCCAATCGTCTATCTCGCAGCCCCAACAACATCAGCATGGAAGAGTTCCAGGTTACCCTTCTCTCCTCTCCTTTTCTTTCCTCTTACACTTGCTCACATAGACCCTCACAATATCTCTCTCTTGCTTTTGCTCTCGCTGTCGCGTTACCCTCACAGGCTTTCTGTAGCAGCAGCGGCGGAAACTTCGCACCTGTTCTCCCTCCGACATCCAGGTATATCTATCCTCTGCTCTCCTCTGCTCTCCTCATCTGTCCTCTCCTCTTTTTCTCTTCTTTTGCCTTCATTAGAATCAAACCATCTTCATTGTATTTGTTTTTGCTTTTGCCTCTACCTACTGTTTTTTTTGTTCTATTTACTGATTTAGATTTTGTTTGTGTCCTACATTGTACCAACTGCTTTGGTCAAAATGACTTCTTTTTTTGCTCTTGATTTTTTTTGGTAGATAATTCACCAAGCCGGCCCACCACCCAAATTTTCAATATACATTTTCAAAGAATATGTTTTCTATGTATATCATATATGTGAAAGTCTAAGCTTGTGTTAGAGTGAAACTATCCATGTGTGTTTGTTTTGCACACCATGTGTTTGTTTATTTTCCTTGCAAACTATCCATGTTTGCAAGTGAATGACAACAATATTTCATTTCTGTATCAATTCTGCCATGAACCTTTTCAGAAATTGGGCTGGGTAACATTGTAGCTAAATTTTAGTCTATGAAAAAAAAGAGAAATCAGTGGATTAATAGTTGATTATAGGTTTCCCATACCTTATAGAGAAATGAAATTATCATTGACTCGTTGATCGGAAAAAATTATCATTGACTAACTAGTTACACAATGCCTAGTATTTATTTTCTTGATAGCATTCACTGGACGCATGATTTGATAAAAAATAGAAAATCATGTGATATCAATGACAATTTCTATGTGTAACTGACATAGTCATTGTTGATTTTTTTATTTTTATTGATTTCACTTTTTTGGAAATATGATGCCTCATCAGACTTTATAGAAATACCAAATTTATACATTATCATTGATAATTTTGTCCCTTGTCTATTGCTTTTTCATGTCTAAGAGGTTGGAATTTAGCTGACTTCATTTATATGTAGTTGAACATGACTTTAGACATTTTTCCGTCGCTGAAACTAACTGAGCTAAAGGACATTGAATTGTTGATTGCGAAATTGAACAATGAATAGATAGTTTCCAAAATGTTCGGGGAATTTTTTAATGTTTAGGTGGATGGACATGAGGTATAATATAATGCTTTCAAAGCTTGTTCAACATGCTCTTCTTGCCTTATATGAACTTCGTAATGTGTGACATGCACGAAGCATAGCAGCCTTAATTTCTTTTCCACTTGTATATGTTGCCATTTTGGAGCTGTTTATTTATTTATTTACTTAATTTTTTTGATATGTAAATGCTAAAGCTATTATTCTTCTTTATTTCTGTTTGTGGCTTGTTTCTATTGGATGAAACATACAGATGAGAAATTTGACAGTGATAAGGATGCGGCCACCAATATTTCTTGGGATGTTTCAAGGAGGGATATGGCAACCCAGATGAGCCCAGAGGGTAGCCCCTACTCATCTCCCAGGAGGCTGTCTTTCTCGCCATCAACTCCATTTGTCCTTCCCATTGTGGAGCTGGAAAGTCCCAAGACCTCTAAATTAGAAGTTAGAGATATACACGTTGATGAATGGCTCACTGTGACTAGGTGGTCCAAGAAACATAGAGCTTGATTTCCTGGGAGAGGCTCAGAAAATGTCGATGACTGGAAGAAGAAAGCTGTCGAGGTTCGATCTTCTACTTGGGAAGTTTCAGAGGCAGCGAAAAGCATTTCTAAGTATGTATTTTGTTCTCATCCAACTCATGTTTTTCTTGTTTATAGGCCTGTTGATGCAAATAGACTTCAGATTATTTCTTGCAATTATTTAAGAATAGTTTTTTTTTTGGGTGTGTGTGTGTGTGTTCTAATGTCATCAACTTCAATTTCTTGATTATATTACACTACAAGTACTTCAATTCCTCTCTGCTGATTGTTTCTGAAAAATTCCCAGAACCTATGTACAATCTTCTTCAAAAATGCATGGTTATATAGAAAATGATAAAATATTTATTCATTGATTCAGAATGAAGAGGAAGGAAGCCAAAATCACTGCATGGAAGAACCTTGAGAAGGCAAAAGCTGAGGCAGCAATAAGTAAACTTGCGGTTCTTTGAAATCTTTTCCACATTGCATATTTGAATTTGTCAAGAAGCATTTAGATCATTCATCCATCCTATGTGCGCGAGGTTACCATAAACTTTTAGATTTCTTTCAGGCATGGATCAATTATGTAAGAGCATTTCAATGAAATTCTACCATGTTTTATCTTCATTATATGTCATTGAGGTGCTATGACATTTAACGGTGCTTTCTTAAGATCTGCATTTTTAAACCCTAGTACTAGTCTACAACAAAATTTCCATGAGGTTTTGGTAATTAGGATTATTGACTTTAATCATATGGTTCAGATGAAACTTGAAAAGAAGAGATCATCATCCATGGATAAGATTATGAAGAAACTGAGATCAGCTCAAAAGAAGGACCAAGAAATGAGGAGGTCGGTGTTAACGAATCTATCCCATCAAGTTGTCAAGACATCCAATAAGCTCGTATCTTTCCGCCGGACTTGCCAGATCAGTTCGTTGAGTGGCTGCTTCACCTGCCACGCTTTTTAGTGCCTCATCCAACTGTCTGGTGCTCCAATTGAATTGAACTTAACAAGGTAACTACTATTCTGGGTGTCAGTTTAAAATCGTGGTTTCCACTACAATGTTACCTGCTTGAGCAATCAATAGGTGACAACAATTTCCATCAACTACTGATAACATACGACAATTATGCTACAATCAATTGTGAAGGTTACAAATTACACACAAACTGAACTTGTTCTTTTGTTTTAATTTGATTGATGCATTTTGATGTCACATATATATTAAACAAATCTCTTTTGTTTATTAAATGTTGTCTTACCTAGACATCAGATGCATAAACTTGTGTCAATGGCACCACTATTGTGGTTTTTAAAGTTCTGAGTTATACCATTTCATGGAATTCTGATACAAACCATATATATGCATGTGTAATGTGCTCATTTTAGATTTTTTGAAAATTGTGATTGCTGTCTTTTGTTTTCGCTAATATAAATTTTATTCTCGTAAAAGGCTCTTTAACTCTTTCCATGGATAGAATGACAACCGAAGAGTGCGAAGATGCATGAACATTGCACAATACAACCCTAGTATGTTTTTGACACTTAAAATTGGTGTTGGCTCAATTTTGTTGCTGCATCAAACACCAGTGTCTCTACATATGTAGGATGATATGCCAGCTCAGCATTCTTGGGGATTCAATTTGTCTCTAATGATGACTAATAATGCCCATATGCGTGTAAGTTTTTAAATCAACCTTTAGTTTTATTGAACCGTTTAAAAAAAACAGTATAGCTGTTTTTCTGGTTGGCCCTGTTTTTCCCAGAGCTTTTGAAGCTGTACGTCTCCAGCATCTTAGTTAAATATTACTACAATTAAATTCCTGCAATTTCTTTGTAAATTCCCTAGTTGTATTTGAATGTTGTTATTCCAATGTCCAACGACAATTTATGAACACGGTCCGGGAATTTGGAGATGGGGATCGAAGTGGCAGTGATGGGTGGTGAGAGAGTGACAGTCATCGGTAGTTGCTGTAGGAGAGGGGAAAAGGAGTCGCAGAGGAAAAGGGTAGGGAGTAGGTAAGGAGTGATAAAATTTCGATGAGGTCCAGAATTTTGTGAGGTGGCAGAATTTGATTGGCTGTGGGACAACTGTGTTTTAATCTCTTGTTAGGAACCTTCTCCAGTAAAATAGCACTTATAGCTAGACATATTAACAAAAGAGACATGTTATTGATGGAAATTCCTATATGAAATTTACATACATGTTATTTAAACAGAGGAATACAACAATTTGTATATTTATTTAACTTGCTTGATGAATTATGTTTTGGAGATTAGAAGGCAGTGTTCCCTACTGGGCAACATTAACATAATCTTGGGGGGAATGAGCTGATAATCCTGGACACACCAAAATGCTCAAACGGCGTCGGATGTCAACGAAACTTGACACACACAACTAACTAGGCACAAATGACTTGTAGGAGAAGATGGAACTCGAAACCAATTCCCGGTTTTGAATCTAAAGCCTAGTTTCCATTTATGAAACCTTGTTCTTTAGAAACTCTTTTTCGAACCAATTGACACATTAAAATGCTCAAACGGCATTGGATGTCAACGAAACTTGATACACATGACTAACTAGGCACAAATGACTTGTAGGAGAAGATAGAACTTGAAACCGCTTCTCAATTTTGAATCTAGAGCCTAATTTCCGCTTGTGAAAACTTGTTCTTTAGAAACTATTTTTCAAACCGGTTGACACACCAAAATGCTCAAACGGCGTCGGATGTCAACGAAACTTGACACACACGATTAATTAGGCACAAATGACTTGTAAGAGAAGACGGAACTTGAAACCGATTCCCGGTTTTGAATCTAGAGCCTAGTTTCCGTTAATGAAAGCTTGTTAGTTTCCATTAATGAAAGCTTGTTCTTTAGAAACTCTTTTTTGAACCGGTTGACACACTAAAATACTCAAACGGCATCGGATGTCAAAGAAACTTGACACACACAACTAACTAGGCACAAATGACTTGTAGAAAAAGACGGAACTCGAAACTGCTTTCCAGTTTTGAATCTGGAGCCTAAATTCCGTTTGTGAAAAATTGTCCTTTACAAACTCTTTTTCGAACGGGTTAACACACTAAAATGCTTAAACGGTGTCGGATGTCAACGAAACTTGACACGCACGACTAACTAGGCACAAATGACTTGTAGGAGAAGACAGAACTTGAAACTGATTCCCAAGTTTGAATCTAGAGCCTAATTTCTGTTTATGAAAACTTGTTATTTATAAACTTTTTTTCCAAATAGGTTGACTCACTAAAATTCTCAAACTGCGTCAAATGTCGATGAAACTTGAGACACACGACTAACTAGGCACAAATGACTTGTAGGAAAAGATGGCATGCAAAACCGATTCTCGGTTTTGAATCTAGATCCAAATTTCCGTTTGTGAAAATTTGTCATTTACAAACTCTTTTCATCTTGTGTTTATTCGATTATTGTTAGATTATAGCACAATGTGTTCGATCACTACCTGATTTTAATAGTATTATCATCATTGTAGGATGTAATTAAAGTTTCTTTGGATAGTTCATGTATACCAATAGTCCAATTGGCGGCGGGTCTTCTTATTAGTGACGATTCGTTGTGTGAAATTGATGGAGCTCCAATT
The DNA here is from genome assembly GCF_004153795.1 of Camellia sinensis. Lineage (NCBI taxonomy): Eukaryota > Viridiplantae > Streptophyta > Magnoliopsida > Ericales > Theaceae > Camellia > Camellia sinensis. Next base: position 8,711 of record NW_021035463.1, read on the forward strand.
GGCCCTGAATATTGCAAAGTCTCTCTCTTAAAAGCAAAAAAGCTGAACGCCTTTTTGGAAACAACATCCCAAGGTCTAAGAATAGTTGGAGAAGTTGTTGGAAGATACATTGTGTGGCCCTCGATTCATGTATATGTTATAATCTTATTTATGTATTTATTTACTGAAATAAATATCAAATGTTTTACATTTCTGTAAGGTTGAAATTAATTGTATTGTAAATGATTTTTTTTTTCTTTTTTTTTTCTTTTTGAAGATTCAACCCTTTTGAGTACGTGACGATGTCTTTGCATATCGATATTGAAGCTTACAATCTTCTTTATTTATTGAAATGAATATCAAATGTTTTATATTTTCAGTAAGTTTGAAATTAATTATATTGTAAATGATTTTTTTTTTTGTTGGTTTCTTTTTGCAGATGCAACCGTTTTGAGTACGTGATGATATATTCGCATATCGATATTGGAGCTTACAATCTTATTTATGCATTTATTTATTTATTGAAATAAATATCCAATGTTTTACATTTTCTGTAAGTTTGAAATTAATTATATTGTAAATGATTTTTATTTTTTTGATTTCTTTTTGCAGATGCAACCCTTTTGAGTACGTGATGATATATTTGCATATCGATATTGCAGGTTACAATCTTATTTATTTATTTATTTTTTGAAATAAATATTAAATGTTTTACATTTTCTGTAAGCATGAAATTAATTATATTGTAAATGATATTTTTTTTTTTTTTTTTGTAGATTCAACCCCTTTTGAGTACGTGATGATATCTCCACATATCGATATTGTTGGCTTATTTTTCCTACGAAGGAAAATATCATAAATGCGAGCGTGCCAGCAAGGATTGAAAAATCCTTACAGATTAAATTCAAGCCAATTATCAAGCGATTGTGTTGACGGTTCTTTTGCCTCAACGAAGAGGACTTCAAATTTGCCAAGTGTAGCGAAAAGAAAAAGTAAAAGAAGAAAAAGAGACGGAGAAAGATGATTGAGTGAACAATCAAAGTAATAAATACTTACCTCTACTCCTATGCTTCGAAAAGAAAGTGCATAAAATGCTTCGAAATGGAAATGCTGAAAATAAATGCTTCGAAATATAAATCTATGTTAAACTACTCCTAAGATAAGGAAAATGACAAGAAATATTGAAATCAATTGTCTTTGATTTAATTTCTGGATCCACTTACAATGTAGCTATTAATGGCTATTTATAGAAGAAAAAATACAGCAATAACTACTTAGTAACTACCCATTTCTTCCATCTTCATTCTTGTCTTGCCATGTGTCCTTCCACTCATCCACTTTGTCCTCCCACTCATCCACTTTGTCCTTCATATTCTCCATTATCTCTATAACTTCTTTTAACTTCCAAATGAATAAGAGGATGTCACGTGTCCTGCAATTATATAAATAATAAATAATAAAAATTGCAGATTTATGGTGCTAACATTACCCCCCGCGACCCTTAAAAATGATGTTTACTTGAATTTTTGAAAGGCCGAACCAAGTACATGACTAATCTAAGCAATAAAATGCTTCGAATAATATCAACAAAGTGCTTCGAATGATATAATAGCACCAATGAAGTGTTTCGAATGAGTATGAAATTATGCTAGATGTCTCGAATGCTAGCTATTACGGACTAGTAACAAGCTTCGAAGGTGGTACAAAGGACCAAAATCATCTTTCGAAGGTTGAAAGTGCCGACAAAGGACAAATTACATCCTTAGAAATACTCAAAGTTTCGAAGGTTCACAACCACCATTATTGTTTCTTCGAAGCTGTTAATGCAAGATGGAGTGCTTCGGAGCTTACAAAATTATGACAAAAGAGCCTTCGAAGCAGTTTTTTGCCAACATTGTAGTTATTCACATTTTGTATGTTCTGGTTCATACATAATTAATGAAAATATTAATTTTGTGCTTCGAACCAGTTATTAATTCTTCGAAGACACCAAAACTATTGTTCTTCGAACCAACTTATCATGCCAAAAACAGGCATTATTCGACAACTAATTAATTGTCATTTTACATATATTTGAAGAGATGTACACATTTCGAAAGTTTTTAAAGCTTTATATAGTTTCGAAGGTGAAGTAATCAACCTTCGAAACAACTCTTGATGTTTCGAATGTATCTTCAAAGCTTTATACAGCTTCGAAGGTGAAGTAATCAACCTTCGAAACAATTCTTGATGCTTCGAACGTATCTTCGATGCTTTGATTTTGTACATATAAACAACTGGCCATCAATTTGAAAAGATAAGTCATTCTCAACCATTTATTTAAATGCACAGGCTTTTTCTGGCCAAATTCATGCATTTTAAATGGCCATCCCTTGTTCTTAGTGCTTCGAACTCATAAGAACAATTTATTAATTTTATTAGCCACATCATCAAAATTATATTTTGATGTGAACCACAAATCCAAAAAGGATTTTGAACATTCTTCGAGCCAACTTATGATGCCAAAAACAGGCATTATTCGACAACTAATTAATTGTCATTTTACATATATTTGAAGAGATGTACACATTTCGAAAGTTTTTTGTTCATTATTCTTGACCATGTTTGTTTTAAAAACATGACTTTTGCCGAATAGGTTTTCATAATTATTTGGCAAAGTGGGTTGTTTTTCCATGTTAGCCGTTAATGGCTTATAAAAATCACCCATAGATATGTTATTTTCATGACTTGACTCTCTAAAAATTGATTTTTGGACCCCCCGAGCCATGTATGAAACATCGACTTTTGCCAAATAAGTTTTCATAATTATTTGACAAAGTGGGTTGTTTTTCCATGTTAGCCATTAATGGCTTATGAAAATCACCCATAGATATGTTATTTTCATAACTTGACTCTCTAAAATTTAGTTTTTGGACCCCCCGAGTCATACATGGAACATCATTCTTAGCCAAATTTTGTTCAAGAACATGCTCTTTCGTTATGTTAATTTCATAATTTGGCTCTTTTAAAATGGACTCTTGAACCCCCCGAGCTATTGATGAAATCAACTCTTTTCTTTTGCTATTTTTAACCATGGAAAAATTCTGAAAAAATTCATCAATTCCGGCCATTAAAGCCTCAGTTAAAGACTTGGTAGTGAGAGTTGATAACTCATCATTCCATTGGCGAATTTCCATATCAAGTTGATGAATTTCTCCAATTAAATGGTGTCTTTTTTCTTCCACAAAATAATATTGTAAGGTGTTAGGTCCCTGTGTTGTCAAATCCGGAGACAAAATCTTATGTTGATTCAAAACTATGTTTTTCTGTTTTTGTACTGTCCGCTCGAGCGGAGACTATTGAGCTCGAGCGTAGATTAGTAGGTCACAGTAGTTTGACAGGGCAAGCACAGATACTGGAAGGTGTGATTTGACGCTCGAGCGGAAACTCCTACGCTCGAGCGCATCTCTGTTTCTTCGTATGCAGTTTTTGTTCAGTCCACTCGAGCGGGCTATGTTGAGCTCGAGCGGAGATCGCGATTCAGATTCCTATTTAAAGCTGCTAACGTAGAGAAGGGAAATGCTTGTTGAGGGTGTTACCCATTTGGGCTGCAGGCATCATCTATTATGTTGCCATAGTCCAACAACAAAACCTACGTTGTCTTCCAAGCCCCAATCCGACAGACGACTAGGCACCAACAACGAATTTCAAAATCCCAGCAGCATCCTACATCATCTTCTCAATGCTCACCCTCACAATATGGATACCCATATACGATCGAATCATAGTCCCCATTTCTCCGAAACTCACAAAAAATGAAGATGGAATCACGGTTCTCCAGAAGATGGGTATTGGCATGGTTATTGCTATCATCACAATGCTTGTGTCCGCCTTGATCGAAAGGCAAAGAAGGACAGTGGCAATTACTAAGCCTATAGTTCGAAACAGAAGCAAGAAAAAGTGGTTTGTTTCTTCGATGTCAGGATGTGGCTAATACCTCAATTGGCACTAGCAGGACTTTCTGAGGCATTCACTCTCATCGGCCAAGTTGAGTTTTTTACAAGCAATCTCCCAGAAAACATGAGGAGCATTGGGGTCTTTTCTTGTTTTGTGGTTTGGCATTGTCAAGTTATTTGAGCAGTTTCTTGATATCTGTAGTCCCATAGGACTACAAATGGTGCTGGCAACAGGGAATTGGCGGGCAGAAGATCTTAACAAGGGCAAATTGGACTTTTTCTACCACCTAATTGCTGGTTGGAGGTTTTAATTTTGGGCACTTCCTAGTATGTGCAAAGTGGATAAGTACAAAGGAACCAGTGCCAACACAGCTGATGTGGCAATGGAAAAAATGGTATTCTGAGAAACCTCTTGTGTTGATACATTTGTTTGAAAAATATAACCTGTTTGGAGAAGTCTTCAAGGCCTCCTTTGCTTTAACAACAAATGATGGCAAACAATTTTTTCTCCTTTTTCTTTTTGGAACAATGAAGTGGAAGAGATATGGGAAGGGAAACTGCACCAAGTAGCAGTAAGACCACGAATAAAAAATGGCATTGGAAAAGTATCGGTATCAGTCATGTATAACAGTCAGGAGTATCAAGCGATATTTATTGAAAATCAGATGTCATGGTCCTTAATTTTTAGAACCATACGTTAGAATTGATACTCTGATTTTACGTAGATTTCACGACCTTTTAATTCGAAAACATATATGTCTGTTGTTCAAGTTTCGCCGCTGTGCAATGAAGTTTTTCCTTTCTCTATTTCCCTCCTAACAATTGTAAAACAAAGAGGGGGGGGTCTTAGCCATACTTGAATTTGTTAAAATAAAATTAATGGAAATTTAAGAAGTTAATTTCAGAAACTACTGCCTTTACTTTGTCCTAAATCTAGAAGCTGCTACAAAATGCTGTACTTGTAATTCATTTTGTGTGCATTAATACTTGTAATCCAAATGAACGAATTATGTTTGCATGTCATTCCCTTTTTAAAGTTATGACTAGCCCCTATTTTCGAAAAGTGCACTCCAACACGTGGAGGAAATTTTCTGTTCAGGAGTTACAGACAATAAATCCATTCTGTTGGCTCTACTAGATAGAGGTCCTGTTTGGGAAGAGGATTGGGGTAAAACAACTCATTAAAAGATAAAATAGGTGAAATAGGTAATTAGACAAAATGTCACATCCAATCATAATCATTTTACTTTTTCTCGCACAACCATACATCAACTATAAAAAAGATCAACCAAACTTCCCACACAACCTTTTTAGCTAGGGCTAAATAACTAAAAAACAAGTATTGGGGTGTGGCCCAATGGTCTAATAGCTACACCTTAGGATGCAGTGAATGGGAGTCAAGGGTTTCGAGCTGATGGAACAACGGCGGCCCTTCAATTATAATCTAACATATACTAACATACTAAACGTTATTTCAAAAATAAAACTAAAAATAACCAAAAACTAACTAAAATAGCCAATTTCCAAACAAGGCCAAAATAGATCCCGCATTTTATACTCAAAAGAAGATTTTGATCCTGGCTCAGGACAGCTCCATCAGATGTCCTCTTGGTTGAGCTCATAAGCTTGTATTTCTGTTGGCTAAAATGTTGGCTTATTTTTCCTACGAAGGAAAATATCATAAATGCGAGCGTGCCAGCAAGGATTGAAAAATCTTTACAGATTAATTCAAGCCAATTATCAAGCGATTGTGTTGACGGTTCTTTTGCCTCAACGAAGAGGACTTCAAATTGCCAAGTGTAAAGAAAAGAAAAATTAAAGAAGAAGGGAACGGAGAAAGATGATTGAGTGAACAATCAAAGTAATAATACTTACCTCTACTCCTATGCTTCGAAAAGAAAGTGCATAAAATGCTTCGAAATGGAAATGCTGAAAATAAATGCTTCGAAATATAAATCTATGTTAACTACTCCTAAGTAGGAAAATAACAAGAAATATTGAAATCAATTGTCTTTGATTTTGAATTCTGGCTCCCTTACAATGTAGCCATTAATGGCTATTTATAGAAGAAAAAATACAGCAATAACTACTTAGTAACTACCCATTTCTTCCATCTTCATTCTTGTCTTGCCATGTGTCATTCCACTCATCCACTTTGTCCTTCATATTCTCCATTATCTCTATAACTTCTTTTTAACTTCCAAATGAATAAGAGGATGCCACGTGTCCTGCAATTATATAAATAATAATAATAATAAAAAATCAGATTTATGGTGTTAACATTACCCCCGCGGCCCTTAAAAATGATGTTTATTGAATTTTTGAAGGCCGAACCAAGCACATGACTAACCTAAGCAGCAAAGTGCTTCGAATGATGTAACAACACCAATAAAGTGTTCGAATGAGTATGAAATTATGACAAGATGACTCGAATTATTACTAGTAACAAGCTTCGAAAGTGATATAAAGGACCAAAATCATTCTTCGAAGGTCGATGGAACCGACCAGACGAATTACATCCTCAAAAATACTCGACAAAGCTTCGAAGGTTCATAACCTCCATTATTTTTCTTCGAAGCTTTGTTGATACAAGATAGAGTGTTCGAAGCTTACAAAATTATGGCAAACGGCTTTCGAAGCAACTTTGGCAAACGCTTTCGAAGCTGTTTTTTGGCCAACATTGTGGTTATTCAAAACTTATATGTTCTGGTTCACACAGAATTAATGAAAATATTAATTTTGTGCTTCGAACCAATTATTAATTCTTCGAAGACACCAAAACTGTTGTTCTTCGAGCCAACTTATGATGCCAAAAACAGGCATTATTCGACAACTAATTAATTGTCATTTTACATATATTTGAAGAGATGTACACATTTCGAAAGTTTTCAAAGTTTATACAGTTTCGAAGGTGAAGTAATCAACCTTCGAAACAACTCTTGATGTTTCGAATGTATCTTCAAAGCTTTATACAGCTTCGAATGTGAAGTAATCAACCTTCGAAACAATTCTTGATGCTTCGAATGTATCTTCGATGTTTGATTGTGTACATTAAACAACTGGCCATCAATTTGAAAAGATAAGCATTCTCAACCATTTATTTAAATGCACAGGCTTTTTCTAGCCAAGTTCATGCATTTTAAATGGTCATCCCTTATTCTTAGTGCTTCGAACTCATAAGAACAATTTGTTAATTTTATTAACCACATCATCAAATTATATTTTATGTGAACCACAAATCCAAAAAGGATTTTGAACACCAAAAGTCATGGTATAGTGTGACCATGAAAATTTATACTTTTTGACATTTTGAAAAATGTCAAAAATTTTGAATTCATGAAAGTGGCTTGTTCATTATCTTGACCATGTTTGTTTTAAAAACATGACTTTTGCCGAATAGGTTTTCATAATTATTTGGCAAATGGGGTTGTTTTCCATGTTTAGCCATTAATGGCTTATGAAAATCACCCATGAGATATTATTTTCATGACTTGACTCTCTAAAATTTGGTTTTTGGACCCCCGAGTCATACATGGAACATCATTCTTAGCCAAATTTGGTTCAATAACATGCTCTTTCGTTGTATTAATTTCATAATTGGCTCTTTAAAAACGGATTCTGAACCCCCGAGCCATTGATGAAATCAACTCTTTGCTTTTGCTATTTTTAACCATGGAAAAATTCTGAAAAAATTCACAATTCCGGCCATTTAGGCCTCAGTTAAAGACTTGGTAGTGAGAGTTGATAACTCATCATTCCATTGGCGAATTTCCATATCAAAGTTGATGATTTCTCCAATTAAATGGTGTCTTTTGTTCTTCCACCAAATAATATTGTAAGGGATGAAAATTTATTTCATCAAGAAAATGGATCTCTTCTGAAGATCCAAAATTTCTTGTTTACGCCAAAATTTCATCTAGACTATTTGAAATGGACGATCCAATTCATTTTCCATATTACACTTGACGTCCCACTGGCGTGCCAAAAAATGTTGCTAAAATGTTGGCTTATTTTTCCTACGAAGGAAAATATCATAAATGCGAGCGTGCCAGCAAGGATTGAAAAATCCTTACAGATTAAATTCAAGCCAATTATCAAGCGATTGTGTTGACGGTTCTTTTGCCTCAACGAAGAGGACTTCAAGATTTGCCAAGTGTAAAGAAAAGAAAAAGTAAAAGAAGAATGGGGAACGGAGAAAGATGATTGAGTGAACAATCAAAGTAATAATTACTTAC
>NW_021035463.1:16884-74446 GCF_004153795.1 Camellia sinensis
CTCTACTCCTATGCTTCGAAAAGAAAGTGCATAAAATGCTTCGAAATGGAAATGCTGAAAATAAATGCTTCGAAATATAAATCTATGTTAAACTACTCCTAAGATAAGGAAAATGACAAGAAATATTGAAATCAATTGTCTTTCTTCAATAAACATCCATGTATCACAATGTGGCCATTAATGGCTATTTATAGAGGAAAAAATACAGCAATAACTACTTAGTAACTACCCATTTCTTCCATCTTCATTCTTGTCTTGCCATGTGTCCTTCCACTCATCCACTTTGTCCTCCCACTCATCCACTTTGTCCTTCATATTCTCCATTATCTCTATAACTTCTTTTAACTTCCAAATGAATAAGAGGATGCCACGTGTCCTGCAATTATATAAATAATAAATAATAATAAAAATTGCAGATTTATGGTGTTAACAATTTCAAACAAAGGAGGAACAAGCTCCTCAACTAGTGGTAGTGGCTTAGAAACTTCCGACACCAGGGGAGCCACAATGGTGACTGGTGGCTAAGGATTCTATATTTCATTCTCCCTTCTCCTCCTGTCCTAAATTTTCTCTCTACGACATGGTCTCTCTCTCTGACTCTAATAGCATAAAAAAGAGATGGTTTATGACAGGGAGAAAGGAGAGTGGAGCAAATAATTTGATTCCGAAACTAGTGCGTAATAAACTACAAACAAACGCATTATTCATAATCGAATTTACCACTAATTGACACCCGATTAAAAAATGACATATGAACTAGCTAGGCATATAAATAAAAATGAATTTGATATAGTTTCTTACAAGTTGAAAATTGATAATTTAAAACAAAAGTAAAAACATTATTCTCCTAACTTCTTAATAATCAATTTTTTTCTAAAAAAAAACTATAACAAAACACTCATGATAATTTAGGACCTTTTTTTTTTTTTTTTAATTAGAACATGGTGTATAATCTTTGAGTTACATCTTTATAGAGTGTAGACATTTCATCCTAACCATTTAAAGTTGGAAGGTCTTTCAAAGTGAGCCACCACTTTTCATTTTACTTTTTTGGTGATTCACAAAATTTGAGTGCCAAGTCTTGTCTATCTTGAGTGTGCCTTTGTCAAAGGCATGGCCAAAACAAATGGTCTTTTTATTAAAATTGAGAAAGATGTAAAAGGCAGTCTTTTCCTCCAATTTTACTATTTAATAATCTCTTCAACATATGAGCCACTAATTGTGAGTCACACCATGTTCAGATTTTCTATATCATATAGGAACTATTATTTATTTATTTAGTTATATATGTTAGCACTAGCCAAATCACATATAGGTATATAATTAATTACACTAATTGAATAATTTGTATACCAGTAAGTGTGAGTGTCATACCATGTGAGCTCAGCTCACTAAACCAATAGGTGCAACTTGCAAAACATTACGGCTGTTTGGCGCAATTTCTATTAAATTGAGAGTTAATAATCATAAAATAGAAATTAAAAATAGAAAAATTTACTTATAAATCTCATATTAAGGAAAAGTGATCTAATTAGTCTCAAGAGTTTCCTTATAAACCAATTAATCCCATTGATTTTGAAAGGTAGATTTAATATATTATTTAAAAATTAGATTTACAATTATACCCTTATTTCTATTATATTTTCTTTTTTTCTTTCTTTTTCTTTTGTGCTAGAAAGGTAAAATACACAATTTATGATAATCAAATTTGGAATGAATTTTTATTTGAGAATTTTTATTTTTTTTTTTTAATATTTGGAATGATTTGAAATATGAGATTCTTCAAACATTCTAAAAGGATGTAAGATTCTTCAAACATTTCAAAAGAAATACAAAAACTCCTTAGTAAACTTTGAACAATATATAGTAGATGTTTGGGAAGTGGCTTTTTTTTAGGCTTTTTGACTATTTTAGTAGGCTATTTCAGTTTGTGTTTGGGAAGTTGGGTTAAATTTTTGGGTTAATTGTTGTATTAAAAAATGTGTTTGAAATTATGTTTAAGATTGAAATGACAAATTTGCCCCTAACCTTATTTTTTTCAAAATTGAGCTGTTGGGGTAAAATGGTCATTTACCTATCTGCAGCCTACACTGTTGGTGGCAGTGTAGGCTGTCTGCTGCTGACAGCCGCTGCTTTTCATATTTTTTTAATTTTTTTTATTTTTTTTTAATTAGGCGGGACAATTTGAGGCTTTTGGGCTTTTTTACAATTTCAGGCTAAAATAGCCTATGTCAAAGGTTCCCAAACACCCCTATAATCTTAATCTGTAACACTCTAATATAACACTCAAACGTAACACTGTAATGTAACACTCCTTATTATACTTTTTTCAAATATAGTACTCCAATGTAACACTCAAAAAAAAACTCCTAAGTATAAAACTCTAATTTAATACACAAAAAGTTTCTTAGTATGCTTTTTTCAAACATAATATTCCAATGTAACACTCTAAAAAAAAGAATGTGTGATTTTTCAAACTTGAGAGGGTAATTTTTGGGACAAATTGGGCCGAGCTGCGAGTTGGGCTTTGAGGCCCAAAACGCGAAGGACTAAGTAAAAAGGCTGCAATGTTACTCCAGCCCAGGAGAAGTGTAGTTACTCCGGCTCAAGAAGGGATAGTTGCTTTGGCCCAAGGAAGAGTAAAGCTACTCCGGTCCGGAGGCAACTTGGAGTTAGGCCGGTCTCAGAGTTAGTCCGGTCGCAGTATGTTCTGGGTAGGCCGGTCTCAGAATTAGTCCGGTGGCAGTTTGAAGTAACAAAATTTGTTTATTTCAAGTTCCGCTCCAATCATAACAACCAGCGAATCTCTGCCGTTATCCAACAACGCTCATCACCCACATGGTGATGCCACAACCACATCAACATAATATTTTCACAATATTAATTAACAGGAATAACAACCGTGCCATCAACACAAATTACCACAATCATACCATTCGGTTCGGCCAAGATCATTATTATTACCATGCAAGTTATCATCCACACAAGATAACGAAATGATCACATAACTAGTTAAACGAGAATTGTTGATATTATTTCAAAAGAAAACTCTATTTCTCATTTGTACATTTTCTCAAAATTTATTTCAAATTCACACCCTTTTTTTTTTCCAACAAAGATTTATGTCATAAACTTCACGTAAAACCACTTTATTTTGTAATTATTTTCCCAAAACAAGCCTTAAAATCTCACCCCAAGGGTTTTAGTTGAAATAGAAATGCCATGAAAGTTTTCAAAACCTGACAATCATCTTCCAATTTATTTTTTCAATGAATAACCAGTGAATCCCGACCATCACCTAATCGCATCCATCACACTTACAGTGATTTCTCAAAGTGACAACTACATTTCTATAATAACAACAAATAGAAATAAACATGGTGCTAAAAGAAACAATGCAATACGCATAACTTTCCAAACTTCGAAGGTTCCATACTAACACAAACACTAACCAAAAAGATCGTCAATACACGATGGCTTACGAGTGTTCCCAACCAAAAAGCTATCACTTTACTCTGATTCACGAGTCTCAAAAACTTACACAGAGAAGCACACATTGATAACCACACACATACACGAGGCTCAATGCCTCAACCACAACCTACGGTACTACGCCACCTTCTAGCTAAATCTGTGCTAAATTTCCAAAGGTTCAACTTTACAGCCCACATCTAAACCATTCTAAAGTGACTATTTGTCACCCGCCTTGATATCGATCGATTGACTAATCACCCTAGAATTTTTCGCTCCCCGTCTCGAACATCTACACTTTCCTCTTGTCTCGTTCACTTAGAGACAGGTTTCCAAACACCGTTCCTCATACTTTTAGAGTCTTCTCGGCTTCTCCAAACAGACTACTCCACTATTGTTCCCAAAGAAATTTCCACTCATACGCCTAGGTGGCAAACGTGCTCTTATATTACAATACAAGACCGAATAGGTCAAAGGCGATCACACAATCCTGGTCACACAAGACAATTCTCACTAATGGTATACTCATCACCTGAGAACACAAACCATTCGTCACCCTAGTAATACTTCAAGCATCTACCCACAATCTAATAACGTCTCCAACTCACAACTGACCATGGCATAACACTGACCCTATTCACGGTTGATAGGACCACAATGAACTCACAAATCAACAACTCAAGACACTAAACGACACACACTAGTGCCACCCTCACCATGCCGAGATACGAATCTCACACTCGCTTAGACATTCCCACATCACCTCCTAATCTTCACAAAACTCTAAGGTCTCACATTTCCTTAATCTTAACACAATAAAAACTTTAAAATTTTGGCCCTCATCAAAACACTATGCTAGTCACAAAAATTTTCCGCGAATTTCTTATTTTCCACAAACAATTTCTAAACTAATTAAGAATCAAAGGCCATCACATGACCATCACAAAATTCAACATCTGATATACAACAACACTAGGATCGTCAATACCCTTAACAACTTTTCATCACACATATATAAAAAAAAAAAAAAACTGTTCAAGACTCATTGCATGCCCAACACATGAGGGTAAACAAACAACAATACATATCTATATACAACATATAACCACGGTGCCTTAGCATCCTATAACACACCGATCAATAATAAAAAATTCACAATTAATAACATAGATCTCTAAAACAAAAGTCCCTCTCAACGGTCATACTACTGCACTGGTTTAAAAGTCGACCCTCACGAAGCTTCCGAAGCCTGGCCTTTTCGGGTCTGATACAGATAACGTCCCCGACTAAACTGATGGGACAAAGTCCGACTAGATTCTGAAACACCCAAAGAATTTACACGCAAAGGGAAAAAAAGTCTAACATGGCCCTGTAAACCACAAATAAAACAAACAGAAGTCTCCTAACTCCAAGTCTGGCTTCGAGCCCGAACCTCACTGGGTCTCCTAACGGACGAGTCCGAAACCCCTGATGAAGACAAGGACTGAGTCTGGGAGTGAGCACGCGCACGCCTCCACTTTTTACTAAGCCTAAAGTGCTTATGAACCGTAGGAGTTACCGAAGTGCCCTCCTCCCTAACCCGACCAACACTGCTAACCATGGCCTTTACATGGGCTGCCGCCTCAACTAAAGTAAAATAATTCTTCCACATAGATCCAACCACCTTCTCGATATCATCACGTAACTGCCTCTCAAACTCATAACAACGACGCTCCTCAGTTGCCACAAACTCTGAAGCAAACCTTGACAAACTAGTGAATCTCATCTCAAACTGAGCCAAAGGAGTAGCATCCTGGCGTAACTCAACAAACTGTTCCCTCAACCTTTCCCGAGCAGAAGGAGGGAAATACTTGGCCAAGAAGGCCTTGGTAAATGCAACCCACGTGGCACCTATAGTACCCTTCGCATACTTCCACCAACAATTTGCATCTCCCTTCAACTGGAAACTCTCCAAACAAATCCTCAACCCCTCATCCTCGACTCTGAGCATGTCAAGAGTCTTGGTAATCTGTTCTAACCAACTCTCTACCTACAGTAGTTTTGCCTCCCCCAAAAACTCCGGTGGATTGGAGTGAAGAAACTCCTTAGTAAGCTTAAGGGTACGTCAGTTGTCCCCCTCATTATGAGCTAGAGCGTCTTGCACCGCTCTCACAACCTCACGTGCAACTTCCTCGCCGACAGTCGATGCTGCAACGACAAGTGCTAGGGGAACCGCCATGCCCCTACCGACACCCTTACTACTCATCTGTCCTCTATTTCCTCGTGCAGACATCCTATAAAATCCTAAAACAAAACCAACTTAGTGCACATCGCAACGGCCTCCCAGAGACACACACTCACCACCACTAAGCTACAAAACACACTCAACCCCCAAAACAAACAATTCTCAAAGCATATAAACAATCAAACATCTAAGCACATAACCGAATCAAGTCCACAAAGATAGCCACTTGTTCCAAAACTCCCAAAGAATTCCTATTAGAAACCACGTTGATCAGGCATGTTTCCAAGAGGACCTCAAGCAAGTTCATCGGGTACAAGTACTATCCAGTAAACTTAATTCCATGCTCACATAAATACAACATATAAGTCTTAACATTTATCCCAACTATATGCAACGTCCTCACCAAGCATAGCAAACCCCCTTGTGGTAAAAACCACTTCCCACGAGCCCAAGGTATTCAAACCCGGCTTGCTCTGATACCAAGTTGTCATGCCCCACTTTTTATTACTCAGATTTCTATTACCAAAGTCATTATTATAAATTCAATTTCAGAGATAGCATGCAAAAGCTCATTATATATATACAAGGAATACATAAGTAAGAATTCTCTCATTCGAATACAAAATGAATGCAACATGAATTTATATCTAAATAAATTGCCCGTAGGCTTACATCATTTAAATCAAGAGGAAGGGTTCAACCCTTTTACGTCAATGGCATTCCGCCTACACATAAAAGGCCCCATGGCCAACAAATAAAGAAGATCTGTGACCTTGTAACACATCTCGATATTCACTTGAAAAAGGATTAGCAACGTGGGATGAACATAAAGTCCAGTAGGGATCTCCACATGATCCTCAAGAATAACAACATACAGATAGCTATGATCATGAATGCTAGTCTCATACCATATAAATAATGTGACCTTTTATAACCAAAGTATACTTAAATAAATACTTTTCTCAAAAGCATTCAGTTTATTCAACAACACCAAGGTTTGCTTTTACTACCCATTTTCCAATTAAACAATTATTACACGATAACCGTATTTTCCATTTGTGACAAAACACCACATAATATCCGTTTAATTTCCTTTTTTTTTTTGTTTTTTGAAAGCATGTTCACCAAATCCAATTTCTTCACATTATTTATACCCAATATACAACCAAAGTCTGACTCCGCGCGTTCATCACATTCTCAATCTTAAACTCAAAATTTAACGAGATACTTTTAATAAAATAATTTATGGTAAGAAACTCCCTCAACCACTCTTTAGCACGTCCGAATATACATGAGCACATCTACTCAACACATAAGACAATTTAACCTTACTGAATCATAATCATCATAACACATAACACACACAGTTAAACTGAGACAACAATGATAAATAAACTCTGCTCTACCTGCCTGAAGCATGGTAAGCCAATGATACATCTTCCCACAATGACATGCCAATTTACCAGACACTAGCTAGAAGGGAATGGTACCTCTACCAATTCTCCAGGCGTTAGTTGGAAGGTAATGATACCTCTGATTCTCAGTGCAGCCAATTCTCCAGGTGCTAGCTGAAAGGTAATGGTACCTCTCATTCTCAGCGCATTACACATTTTCCAACCATCACTTCATACAACATTCATAGATAACACAAATGCACTACAGACACATAACCATATCAACAATCACAATGTCATCCTCCACCGATGACCAAGGACAAAACCTCTAAGCAATATGTATTAATGTACGAAATACAATCATCCAATTCTTATGAGGCATTAGGTCCAACAACAACAATTATGTTCCAAGGTTTTCAACTTTTACCAAGATTCTTTTTCAATTTACAAAGAGTTATAATTGTCTCTACATTTCAATGCCAATTTCTAAAGTTTCCAATTCACAAACACCAATTATATATATAAGGATGAAACTCTTTTTCCTTCAATTAGCCAAACCCAAATCCATGGTTAAACAAATCATGACTCCCTCAATTTCAATTCAATCAAAAGTATCACCCAAACATTCCAATCTCATGATTACCCTTTTTTGCAATTTACAATTACCAATTTGTTATACCCCACAATGAACAAACAACACAAGTTTAATACCAAAATTTGTAAAAAAAACCCAATTAGTCTCAAATTAATCAACAATTCTTTGCTAAAATCTCTTTAGCTCACAACATGATCAATTTCACAATTTTGAACCCCTTTTTACTATTTTGGGCATTATATAAAAAGAAATCTTAGGGCTTCTTTACTTTCTAAACATGAACAAGTTAAACCACTTCCCTAATTAACCCAACAATAATTAATTTCACAAATCTCAACCTCAACATCAAATCTTAAATCCCCTAGCATGGTTTTCAAAAAAAATCCATAACAACATGGTTTTTATGCAATAAAAATATACCGCATGTCTATCTATAAAAGAGGTATTAAAAAAGACCAAGGAAATCCCTACCTTAAGAGAGAAGAGGAGAAGAAGCTCAAAAATCAACTCTGTCAGAATACGATCTCCACCGGTCAAGACGAAGCCCTCGACGTGCTCATCATTTGGGTATAAGGAACTAGTATCAAAATCTCTATGGATTCTTGAGATCCAAAGGAAATGTAAGGATTTGAGGGTTTGGGTAGAGAGAGATGAGAGAAAAAGAGAGACACATATCAGAAAATAAGAGGAAAGGGGCCAAATGTGCAATACATAGCTGAAATGTGCGAAAAACGAGACAGAAAATACGCTTGGCCGCACGTGCGGCGCCCTCTCCCGTACGTGCGGCGCCCTCTCCCGTACGTGCGGAGCGGCCTCCCCACATGTGCGGCTCTCACCCCCCACACGTGCGGTCTCCCCTGCACCTCCACTTCCGCACTTGCCTTTTAGGCAAGGTGTACACAGCCTAAACCCCTGCTTCCCTCATGTACAGCCGTGGCCCTCCAGCCCTGAAAAACTTCAACTTCTCCCCCGACACTCTGGAGTCAACCTCACACCCTCCAAGACAGGTGAAAACTCGAAAATGAAACAAATAAGAACGAAAATTCTGTGGAGGAGTTCTCAAAAACAACCAACTCAATTGTTGACTGGACCACACTTTGAAACCCGACACTTTAACGAAAGCAAAACCGACATATCTCAAGAGAACAAGGCAACTCAGGTACCGATCATCACATAGCTGGAGTGTTGTGCCTCTCCTCATGGTCAAAATGGATGTTCCAAATGGAGGTGCGAACATGTTTTTGGGTAGGTGGTTCAATATGGAGGTGGAAGAAGTTTGAGAGAGATTTAGCCAGGCGGGTCGACTGGTTCAAAGTCTTGGGATTGGGTTGAGTGTCAATTGATAGTTGATGATGGGCATGGATTTTGGGAAGTTAGTTGGTGATGGTGTTGGGGCATTGAGCCACCGGGATGCGATGGTGGAAGGTGGAAGAAATTACTGTTGGAGAAAAATGGTTGAATAAGAAATTGCCTCATAAATGTGTATATAACTCACACATTTAAGGCTCATCAGTTTTACAAAATTGATTGGGCAGTTTTGCTAGCATTAGTTGCCAGCCTTGATGGCTAGAGGCTCCTCCCCTCTCTCCCATGGTATATAAAAGGAGGCCCTATTCCTTGAAAAGAGATATATAGAATTTTTCCTTGGCATCCATACCCTGTCAGTCTACTTCTCCTATAATTTTCTTCCTGAGAGAGAGTGTTGCCGTTGTCCGTTCGCTAAGCTAATCTGAAGGTGCTTCTGTTGTAACTGGTAAAACCGTCGTATCCTGGGAAGTAGACGCCGGCGTACCTCCAGTACCCAACGGTGAGGCGGCGAATCTATTTTAAGGAGACTGTGGTATCACACAGGCTTCGGTTTGCTTCCTTTAACCATTTTATATTTTATCCGTATTTTATTCAGCATGTTATTTTTCCTGGGATTGAAGGTTTGTTTTGTTCATCTCATAATTTTGCGATATGCAATGTGAAATTATGTAATGTGAGTAGTTTTTCCCAACAAGCTTAAAATAGATTCGACGTTTATCATAGAATTAGATTAATAGATTCATAGGTGTGTGTAATAATTTTGCATGTAATTGGCCACTGGTAGTACTAGCGAGTTAATTGGTTTATTAGATGCATGTACACAGGGTTAAGCTTTTGATTTTGCCATTTTGTGTATGCTACTGTTTGGTCTTCCCGTGGCATGGAATAGGCTACTGTTATCAATAGGGAAGAAGAGTTCCATTGGTGCAACGTTAATTCACTGTATTTTCTAATTAATTTATTAATTTATGGTGTACCGGTTCATGCCTTGTATTTCTAGATTTACATGCTTCTAATTTACAATATAAATTACATGTTTATTCGGGTTTAATTTTTAGTGTAATTTACATTTCTAGCATGTTTATTAGGTAGTAAATTTTCATGTAACTTGTACCTATTAATCTTTAATTTAGGTGTGGAGTTGTAAAGTTTATAACTTGCCTATATTTAAATTCATGTTAATTTCTGTAGAATTATTTGCATGTTAATCATGTCATTTGCAATTCTTGCCTAGTAATGTGATTTACGTATTTAGGAGTTATAAAATGTTTGTAACTTGCCTCAGTTAATTACATGTTTATTATGTAATTAATTTTTTATAGTTTTTTTTAGTTTAAATTCTAGATGTGTAACTTAAGGGTTGGTTTTAATCTTTACTTACAGTTATTTATTAGTTTGCTTGCTAGTACCCTCCCCTTCAATCACTACTTTGCCAAAAGCAAAGAAAAGCTGAGGGAGGTTTTGTTGTATTTTGCTGCTAACTCTTTATTGCAGGAATACCTGTGGAAATGGGAAAAGGATTAATTTGGACTAAATATTTGAAGCAATTGTTTGCTTGAGTGTTCATTTGTGATTATTCACCAACATGTAAAGCACGTTTTATTTGCTTGTAATTATTGTAGCAATTTTGTTGTAATTGCTTGTACAGTTTGGAACTTGGTGTGTTTAACCTAGTTCATCCCTTGGAAAATTTAATTCTTAAAGTTGTTTCCCATGGACTAGGAGTCAACATGCTCTTGAAAGTTTTGTCTAAGGTTAACTGGGTTTTAAGTGGGATCGGTGTGACCCCTCCAGTCTTCCTGGAAACCTTCCTGACCATGTTCGATTCTAGGTTGCGTGGTGAGACTAGTTTTGAATTAAATTTCCAATTGTGGGATTTTCTAGTATTAAGTTTGATTTCTGGAAATACAGAATAGTGAAAATTCTGCTGTAATTTTTTCGAAATGGCAACTGTCTCTAATGCTGCTACTGCTGCTGCTAATGTTGGTGGGGATCCGAACCCCGGGGCGACTGGCTTGCCAACCCCTGCTGTGACCTCTGTGGTCAATCCTCCTGTTGTTACTCCGGCTGTTCCAGGAGGACCGCTCAATCATCACGAGCGCCCGGAGAAGTTCACAGGAGTGAATTTCAAGAGATGGCAGCCCGGAGAAGTTCACGAGAGTGAAGTTCACGGGAGTGAATTTCAGCAGAAGATGCTGTTTTATTTGACTACTCTAAGCCTTGCGAGGTTTCTGAGTGAAGATGTACCAGCCGTAGAGGAGAATGAGCAAGATAAACAAAAGCTCATGGCTTTGGACACTTGGAAACAGGCAGACTTCTTATGCCGGAATTACATTCTGAACGGCTTGGCGGATCTGCTTTTCAACGTATTCTGTGCCAAGAAATCGGCTAAGGAGTTGTGGGATGACTTGGACAAAAAGTACAAGACCGAGGATGCTGGGGTAAAGAAATTTATCGTCGGCCGGTTCCTGGACTTCAAGATGGTGGACTCTAAAACTGTCTTGAGTCAAGTCCAAGAGTTCCAAGTGATTCTGCACGAGATACATGCAGAAGGGATGGTCCTAAGTGAGTCATTCCAGGTAGCTGCTTTGATTGAGAAGCTGCCTAACGGCTGGAAAGACTTCAAGAACTACTTGAAGCACAAACGAAAGGAGATGACAGTCGAAGAGCTCGTTGTTAGGCTCCGGATGGAAGAAGACAACATAAAGAAATGAGGGAGTACCTCCACTGTCAAAGCCAACATGGTTGAGCATGGCGAGTCCTCGGGGGCGAGGAAAAAACCACCGACAGGCAAAAGCTCAAAGTTGGGGGCTAAAGGAGGAATCTCCAAAAGGCCAGCCTACAAGCCACAGGAGCCTACTTTTAGGTTCGATGGCAAATGCTTCAACTGTGGAAGTGACGGGCATCGGGCAGTTGATTGTCTGAAGAAGAAGCCCTACAGGAAAAACCCTCCCCAACACAAAAACCAGGCACGTATGGCTGAAATGGAGGAATTGTTACACGATGTGGATGACATGCATCTGTCAGCCGTCGTGTCAGAAGTGAACATGGTGGGGTCAAACCCAAGGGAGTGGTAGGTGGACACTGGGGCCACTCGCCATGTTTGTGCAGGGAAGAGAATGTTCACAACTTTCGAACCGGTTTCAAACGGGAAGAAGTTGTTTATGGGAAACTCTGCAACCTCAGCTATTGAGGGTAAAGGCAAGGTGATTCTAAAGATGACTTCAGGAAAAGAACTGACTTTGAACGATGTCCTTTTTGTGCCGGACATTCGTAAGAACCTTGTCTCGGGGTCTCTACTAAGCAAGCATGACTTCCGCATGGTGTTTGAATCAGACAAGGTCGTGTTGACCAAGGGCGGGGTCTATGTGGGGAAGGGATATATATCAGGTGGTATGTTTAAATTGAATGTAATGACACTTATCCCTAAGATTAATGAGAAAGCTTCTTCTTCTGCTTATATGCTTGAGTCCCCTAATTTATGGCATGGTAGATTGGGTCATGTAAATTTTGACTTTTTACGTAGATTAATCAAGTTAGATCACATAGCATCTTTCAAGATTAATCCACAACGCAAGTGTGAAACTTGTGTAGAAGTAAAATTAACAAGGTCTTCTTTTCTTTCTATTGAAAGAAGTACCCAGCCTTTGGGTTTAGTGCATAGTAATGTGTGTGACTTGAAAGTTGTACAATCACGTGGTGGCAACAAGTACTTCATCACTTTTGTTGATAATTGCACTAAATACTGTTATGTGTATTTGCTTAAAAGCAAAGACAAGGCTATTGATAAATTTATTCTTTTTAAGAATGAAGTTGAGAATCAATTAAGCCGGAAAATCAAGGCATTGAGAAGTGATCGTGGTGGTGAGTATGAATCCCCGTTTGCCGAGACTTGTGCTCAATTTGGGATTATTCACCAAACCACAGCGCCTTATTTGCCTCAGTCAAATGGTGTTGTTGAGCGGAAGAACAGGACGCTGAAAGAGATGATGAATGCAATGTTGATAAGTTCTGGGTTGCCACAGAACTTATAGAGGGAAACAATTCTCTCCGCGAATTATATTCTTAATAAAATACCACGAAAGAAAGTGGACAAGACTCCATATGAGTTGTGGAAAGGTCACAAGCCTTCATATAAATACCTACGAATGTGGGGGTGTCTTGCAAAAGTAGCGGTACCTACACCCAAGCGGGTTAGGATAGGTCCGAAAACCATGGACTGTATTTTCATTGGTTATGCACAAAATAGTAGTGCATATAGATTTCTTGTGCACAAGTCTGATATTTCAGATATACACAAGAATACTATCATGGAATCTAGAAGTGCATCTTTCTTTGAAGATGTATTTCCGTGTCGTCCCCAAGACAGGGTTCCGAGTTCCATGAAAGAAATAGATGATCACGAAGACGATCACATAGATGATCACATGGATGATCAAACAGCTGATCAAATAACTGATCAAGCTGATGAAGTGGATGAGCCAAGAAGGAGTAAAAGGGCTAGAACCACAAAGTCTTTTGGTCTAGACTTCTTGACTTATATGTTTGAGGGAGAACCTCAAACGTTCCATGAAGCTGTGACTTCACCTGAAAGTCCTTTATGGAAAGAAGTAATTAAGAGTGAGATTGACTCCATCTTACAGAACCATACTTGGGAGTTGGTTGATCTACCCCCAGGCAGTAAGGCCTTGGGAAGTAAGTGGATCTTTCAAAGAAAGATGAAAGCGGATGGGTCAATTGGCAAATATAAAGCTCGGCTAGTTATCAAAGGATACAGACAGCGAGAAGGCCTGGATTACTTTAATACGTATTCACATGTGACAAGGATTACATCCATTCGCATGGTGATTGCAATAGCAGCTTTACGTGGTTTAGAAATACATCAGATGGATGTAAAGATAGCTTTCTTAAATGGAGATTTAGATGAAGAAATCTACATGGAGCAACCCGGGGGATTTTCAGCTCCAGGAAAAATTAAGAAAGTTTGTAAGCTTGTCAAGTCATTGTATGGTTTGAAGCAAGCTCCCAAATAATGGCATGAGAAGTTTGACAATGCTATGTTGTCAAATGGGTTTCGAATCAATGAGTGTGATAAGTGCGTATATGTTAAAGACACTGACAAAGGTTATGTCATTTTGTGTCTATACGTTGATGACATACTCATTGTTGGTAGCAATGGTGAAATGATTAAAGCTACCAAAAGATTGTTAAACTCTAAGTTTGACATGAAGGATATGGGCCTTGCAGATGTCATTCTGGGTGTTAAGATCACCAGAACATCTGGTGGTATTGTACTTTCTCAAGCTCATTATGTTAATAAGGCCTCGTGTGGGAACCCTCTCTTTTAGCCAAAAAGTCAAAAAGTTACTAAATTAGCCAAAAAGCCAACAACCCATACCAAAAAGTTAAAGATTCTCTTTTCTCTCTACTTTTTGCACATCTTTTCGTAAAAAGCTAAAAAGTTATCCCAAACATACTAGTTTTTTTTAGCTCATATTTTAGCCAAATAGTCAAAAAGTTACTAAATTAGTCTGTTCCCAAACGAGGCCTAAGATACTTGAGAAATTTTGAAAGTCAGATACAAGTATGTTTAGGACACCGGTAGACTTAAGTCTATATTTGACCAAGAATAATGGTGAGAGTGTCTCTCAACTAGATTATTCTCAGGTCATTGGGAGTTTGATGTATCAGATGAGTTGTACAAGGCCGGATATCGCCTACGCTGTTAGTAGGCTGAGTAGATACACGAGTAATCCTAATGCTACTCATTGGAAGGGCATTATGTGGGTGTTGGGATATATCCGTTACACCCTAGATTATGGGCTGCATTATACCAGATACCTAGCGGTACTAGAAGGGTATAGTGACGCAAATTGGATATCTGATATAAAAGATTCCAAATCTACTAGTGGTTATGTATTTACCCTCGGAGGGGCAGCCGTGTCTTGGAAATCTGCCAAGCAAACGTGTATCTCGAGATCAACGATGGAATCTGAGTTTATTGCTTTAGATAAAGCAACTGAAGAAGCTGAATGGCTTCGCCAGTTTGTTGAGGATATTCCACGTTGGCCGAAACCTATGCCAACTATCAGTATTCATTGCGATAACCAATCAGCGATTGGTCAGGCACAGAGTAATATGTATAATGGAAAGTCTAGACATATCCGTCGTAGACATAATTCTATACGACAACTACTCTCAAATGGAGTTGTCTCTCTAGACTATGTCAAGTCTAAGGACAACATTGCGGATCCGCTAACCAAAGGGTTAACTCGAGAGTTAGTAGAAAAGTCGTCAAGAGGAATGGGGTTAAGGCCTTTAGTAAAGGTTACCGGAACGGAAAACCCAACCTAGTTGACTGGAGATCCCAAGATCTAGGTTCAAAGGAACAACCTAACTTCGTGTAACGGGTGAGTCACTGAAGAGGTAAATCCTCTTGCCCGTTCCTTTATACAGTGATGCCCTGTGGGGGTGGAAGGTTAAGCTAATGCTTTTAATGACCTTAGTGATGTGGTATAATGAAATACCGTATCTAGGTCACCTATGTGAGTGCGAAGTGGGGCCGCTTCTTTAAGAATTGCCAAGGCCGAATTCTTTAAAAACACTCACAGAACCAGGCTAGTGTTCCAGGGCCATACTGGACACACCAGTGAGAACAAGAACAATGATTGGACTAACTCCTGTGTGAGGTCTATTGTCTCGGTTTACATAAACGACAGAACAGTTCAAGACATCACGTTCACTGGTCAACCAGTAAATACGATAAGCTTTCACTACGAAAGGTTCAAGGCCAACAGCTACCTTTTCTAATGCAGGGTTAGTCTATGTGCTCTCTCTCTCTTTCCTAATCTTTGTTGATAAACGTTGAGCGTTTGCTGTATTCGGTCAATTTTTATTCATGTGGGGGATTGTTGGAGAAAAATGGTTGAATAAGAAATTACCTCATAAATGTGTATATAACTCACACATTTAAGGCTCATCAGTTTTACAAAATTGATTGGGCAGTTTTGCTAGCATTAGTTGCCAGCCTTGATGGCTAAAGGCTCCTCCCCTCTCCCCCATGGTGTATAAAAGGAGGCCCTATTCCTTGAAAAGAGATATAGAATTTTTCCTTGACATCCATACACTGTCAGTCTACTTCTCCTATAATTTTCTTCCTGAGAGAGAGTGTTGCCGTTGTCCGTTCGCTAAGCTAATCAGAAGGTACTTCTGTTGTAGCTGGTAAAAACCGTCGTATCCTGGGAAGTAGACGCCGGCGTATCTCCAGCACCCAACGGTGAGGTGGCGAATCTATTTTAAGGAGACTGTGGTATCACACAGGCTTCGGTTTGCTTCCTTTAACCATTTTATATTTTATCTGTATTTTATTCAGCATGTTATTTTTCCTGAGATTGAAGGTTTGTTTTGTTCATCTCATAATTTTGCGATATGCAATGTGAAATTATGTAATGTGAGTAGTTTTTCCAACAATCACTTGCTACTTAAAGGTGCTTGAGACTTTTGTTTGATTACTTTTAAGGTTTAAGAGAATTGAGGGGAGAGATGAGTTTATATAAGTGTGAGTACTAAGTAGATGAAATTTGTCCCATCTATAAAAAAATAGATGAAATTTGAATTTTGACTTCAAATACTTGGTTTAAAGTTTCAACATAGAGTGTTTTGGTAGTCCAAATTCTCTCGGGTCAAGAAACCTTGAAATCTCATTAAATTTAAACCTTCAAATCTTATTAAATTTTTAATAGGCAGAATTATTCTTCAAACAATAATTGTTCATCATTTATGATTCTCTATAAAGGAACATGATGATTTAACTTTTATTTTGATTTTCAAAACTTTAAAACATCAACTTTCAAATTAAAAAAAAAAAAACTAAAAAAAAAATTATGTGCAACAAAAAAAAAAAATTGAAAAAATTGAATTCTTTTTTTGTGCAAAACTGAAAATTGTATGTCTATAAATGAGCATGATGATGGAACATTGATGTGTAAACCTAAAAAAAAAAAATTTGATAAAACTGATAATGTTCTTAGTTTTAAAACTGGAAAAAACTGATAATGTTCTCGATTTTATTAGATAGTTAAATCAAACCAATAAGTAGAAGGGCAAAAATGTTTAACCTCATACTCTGTTTTTTTTCCCCCCCTCGGTTAGTGAAACAATTATCTAAAACATTATTATGTAAAATTGATAATGTTCTTAATTTTAAAAATGAAAAAAATTGATAATATTCTCAGTTTTACTAAGTATGACTTATTAGTTCAAAAAATCTTACACAGAACCTGAGCTACCATAACATTTATAAATAAGATTTTTAAGTAATTAACTTTATAATTAAATATGGATAATGTTATATCATCAGAATTTTTTTAGAAAAAAATTAGAATGATTATTTATGAGATTTACAAAAGAAAAAAAAGTATAAGTTTTTAAGTTTGGCATTTTAATAAAATTAAAATGATCTAAACAAATGCATATGACATGTAGACACATAAATAAAAATAAATAAATACATATTTTAGTATAAAAGATACAATAATATTACATTTCAATCCATATAATGAATGAATTGCTGATAACAAATGGAGTTAAGTGTTATATGAATTAAAATTTTAAAAGAATTAATGTAATTATGTCCTACTTGTATAGTGCAATTAATTTTTTCTAAACCTCTAATGCGATTAGTGTAGTTTACCCAAAATTTTATACGATATGGCGTTCTCAATTGTGATTTGTATAAATATTATTGTCATATCATTTTGTATATATGAGTTTTATGTATAAAAAAAAATAGATTTGTAAACCATTTTTTATTAAATATTTGACTTTCAGAAAACATTTGGACTTCAGATACAAATAGAAAAAATATATATGCATATACAATATAAGACTAATGTTAAAAAATACTTCTAAAAAATTATTTAATATTGAAATTAAGTTAAAAATTATTTTAAAAATAAGTATTAAGTGTTAAAAAAAGTGAACTGTGTGTGATAAGAGACTATGAATCCTTCAAGAATATGTAGCAAAGAGAACAAAATGTAGCATATAAACATCAATAAAACACCATGAACTGAATGGTATTTGCCGAGTATAAGCCAGAGATTAGGGTTGTAATTTTAAAGTTGTCATCAACTTGTTTCCTATCGTATAGGTATAGGTCTAATCACCAACAATATTCCTCTTTCACAAGTAATACTAAAATACAATAGAGTGAAGAAATACTTTTTCCATAAAAATTAAAAAATTAAAAAAAATTAAAAGAGAACAAATCAAAATTTGAACCGGTAACTGTTCACTTTGAACTTGTAAACCGTTCACATTACTCTCATGTGTAACTTTAAAAATGTTTACCAAACTTTTAAAATTAATTACGTAGCTCGCACTGTATTTACAAATTCAACGGAGAGTGTATATATCATAGGAAAGTTTAAATCAAATTTATACTATAAAAAATAGATAGTTATTCTTAAAATTAAATTTGTCATTCATTTTTTTAAAATAAATATAATTCAAAGATATAGATATTCAATCATTTTGATTTTTTACATAAATATTTTATTTAACGAGTCTTAAAAAGTGAACGGTTCAAATTACTAAAATTGGTCCCAAAATGATTCTACTAAGCCCAAACGGTCTCTCAAGCTAAGCCCTTTTTAAAATTATGAATAAATTTTATTGTTTGTGATAAAAATTATATTCTCTTACTAGATAGTACAAGTTTGACCCGAGATTAATCTACCCTTAGTTTAAACAGAAAGAAAGGGATTTCTTTCTTATCCATTAATTGGACTGGAAGATCTAGTTGAATGGAATGTGGTTCGCCTTGGGCTTTATTTAGTGATTCAAATCGTCCATTTTGTTATCAACATATCATTCAGATCAGAAGTGTCAATCAACTTAGTACAAATTGCAATTAGGTTGAAAATAAATGTTAATTTGACATATATTCTAAGTCTTGATTTGCATGGTTTTAGACGATCGCTTTCAGAGAAACAAATAGCATAGTTGTAGACTTTTACTAAAATTCTTTGCGAGTTCACATTCCGTTTATTTTGCCGTAAAATTTTTTAAACAACATTTTATTTATTTTATATTATTTGATTGATTAAAAAGTAAGTAAAATATTTGCATCATAAAGTGTAAAATAATTACGTTTAAAAATTTTGGAATTTTTTTTTTCCATCACAGTTCATACTTTTTTCTTTTTTTTCTTTCCCTCTATAAATTTCTATCTAAATTAAAGATCCAAACACAGTAAAGAAAAAACAAAAAATAAATGAAGTATAAAGTTGTGTGTGAATACCCATTGTATAGTCAACCAAAATTTAAAAGATAAATTTATTTTATGAAGAATTTTTTGTTTTCCTCTATAAATTCTTTCATAAATCAAAATGCACTTTTCTGGGATATTTTAAGGAAGGATATATTCTTAATACAAATTTCATGATTTTGGTATGAAATTATTCCTCATAAGGTTTGATGGGCATAGCCTAAATAGTTGATCCAATGGGCCGTCCAAATAATTCTCGACTCAACTTAAGCCCAGGGGCCAGGCAAAAAGAAGAGACAAGCCGTCCCATTTTCTTCCGTGATTTTATGACATGACGACGCTGCCATGGCTAGCTATAGATAGCCATAGACTTAAGGCTAGTAGAATAGCGTGAAAAGACAAAGACAGGGGAGCAATCATGAGTGGGGCACGGTAAGCCAAAATGCCAATAAAGGTATGAAAGATATCAATACATACATACCCTATCTAATTACTTCTTGACTCTTTTTTTTTCCAATCTAACTTAACCATCGGAGGGTCCTCAAGAAGGAACTCCACCCCCTAGGTCCTTCGTACCGAACTTGGTGCAGGTGCTGTTGGGAAGACGAAGTTCGACCAACCCATGGATCATTCAGATCCTGTCCAACCCATCTCTCGTCCGAACAAACTACATCATCAGTTGACGTCGTTTGTGCGAAACTTTTCAGTCGACAGTTGTGTTTATTGTTACCAGAAAACGGTTTCTTTAGCACCCATCTTTGTTGTCAGAGTGAATGGTTACGACATGATCCATGGATTCATAGCACACCACCGGAAATCCTCAAGCCGAGACCTCTAACCTAAACAACCCACCTCAATACTTGACTGAACTTACTAACACCATTAACTGCTTAGCTGAACAAAGCAAAGCCTTAATCCACGCCTTACATCAATGTGAGCTAGCAGCTCCTCTACTCCCACCACCACAAGACATTCTTCAAAACCAAGACCTAGTCTAAGACCACCATCCTCGCCAACAACAAGGATCACTTCTTCCACCACTCACCCTGCGAGAACCCCCGCTAAATCCGAATGGCTTACCTATCCCTTCTCAAGGTTTGCAACTCAACCGAAATGACCCTCAGCCCTTCCAAAACCACCATCGACAACAACAAAACACTGCCGCCTATGAAGGAGAAGCTAGCAGTGTCCAACCCCTCATGCCAAAGGAAACAATATCCCTATTTGGGATGAGCAATTGCATGCTGTAAAACTCCAACTACATGGGGTCATGGAGAACATGCAAAATAAGACCTCCTTGGCCGTTGATAATCTTGTCTAAACCACCAACTCTCATTTTGCTGCTTCTATTAGAGATAAGCCTTTACCCTCAAAGTTTAAAATGCCCTTCATAGATACATTTGATAGCACGACCGACCCAGTTGACCATCTCGAAGCCTACAAAACACTCATGATCCTTCATGCCTTCCCCGACGAGATCATATGTCGCGCTTTTCTCGTTACAGTTAAAGGGTCAGCACGACTATGGTTTAGTCAGCTTAAGCCTGATTCAGTCACCTCTTTTGACCATTTGAGAAAACAATTTTTGGGCCACTTTATCGATGCTCAACGCCAATGGCACCCAGCAACTTAGTTGCTAAACATCAAACAGACTAAGTGTGAGTCCTTGCGTAGCTATGTGACTCGCTTCAATATTGAGGCCTTGCAAGTTGAAGAGAATGATGACAAGATCATCTTAACACCATTTATGGCTGGTCTACGCTCCTCAGACTTCCTATTCTCTCTCTCTAAAAATCCTCCGAGCTCCATGACAACCCTCTTAGCCAAAGCTTAGAAATACATGAATGCTGAAGACTCTATGGTAGTTTGTCAAGACTCTATGCCCAAACCCTCACTAGTAAAAGATAAAAGAAAAGAGCCTGAACCAAACATAACCAATATCCTGATCGATCCACCTAATACTCCCGACCGACCCCCACGCTCTGACCGATTGGCTCTAACTCGCCCGGCCAGTCAGTTCAAGCGATACACACCCCTAAATTCCACCATGGAGTAAGTGTTACACCAAATCCAGCATGATTATAACTTGAAATGGCCCAGACCCTCCCTTAAGAGGCTCTTTTGACAAGCGAGATCAATCCAAATATTGTCGCTTCACTGTGACCACGGCCACAACACAGAGGACTGCATCAACCTCATGGAGTAGGTGGAGGAGTTGATCCGCCAAGGACGAGTGAGCTGATTTTCCACAGCTAAACCCCGCAAACCCCCCTAGACACAATGGCAGCGCTCTTGATAAAGGCCCAGAAGTGCATGAACATTGAAGACTCAATCCTCATCTGAACAGAGGTAGAGACGTAACCCTTGCCAACCAATGAAAAGGGAAAAGAGCCTGAGCCTGAGCATTAACTTTGAACCTAAGGTAGAAACCTTCTTCATGCTGAGCTCCTCAGGAGATATTTTCAGTGGAGGTCCAATTTTATTTTGTCCAGTTCCATTCCATTTTTGTTTTATGTGTTATCCCCACTTTCAGTTCTTTAGTTTGCTACTTATGTTAAGTGCTAATTTCAACCCAATTATTGTCAAAACATTATGTATAAGCTAAAACTGAGCAGATTCCATCATCAATAAAAAGTGGCTACTACAATCTGATCGTTATTTTGCATCCATAAGCCATGACAAAAACAAACACCAGCCGACCTTCCAAGGCCTCAGCCAGATTGACTCAAACCTTGCGGTGTGAGCCAAACACCAGCCGACCGTCCAAGGTCTCAGCTAGACTGAGTCAAACCTTATGGTATGAGTCAAACACCAACACTAACCGACCGTCCAAGGTCTTAGCTAGACTGAGTCAAACCTTGCGGTAAGAGCTAAACACCAACCGACTGTCCAAGGCCTTAGCCAAACTGAGTCAAACCTTGCGGTAAGAGCTAATCCATTAGCTAACCGTCCAAGGCACCCATCCGGGGTATACGACCTTGCGGTCTTGAAGACTCAAAAGCAACAAATAAACACTTCTCCAAGATGAGCACAAAAACAAACGAAGGAGATCAACATCATGAAGTGGAACCAAGCATTAATACACATCAGTCTGCTATGTACCCTAGAGCATTTCGAAGATGATGCCTCTCATATGGAAAACCGCCATGTGGAAGACCGGCATGCGGATGACCATTCGGAAGACCGCCATGTGGAAGACCATGCGAAAGACCGCTATGTGGAATACCATGCGGAAGACCACCATGTGGAAGACCACCATGTGGAAGACCATGCGGAAGACCACCATGTGGGAGACAACCATCTGATCAACAGCTTGAATCCCATCAACATCAAATAGAGACTGAGCAAACTGTAACTGGACATATGCTATCATACTTGACCTTTTCTTTTTTGAATTCCATCAACTAGGGCTATGCCAGTGACAGGTCGAATATGTAAAACCTTAGCAAAGTATGCACTAATATGCTCTTACTTGGAGTCACCATTGTCGGGTCTACTAAATCTATCTCGAAAAAATCAAGAGAAATTGATACTCTTTAGTTTTTCTTTATCATCATCATTAGCATGAATCTCCAGGAAAACTATAGCACGCCATTAACAGCCCTTTAAGACTACATGAACTAGTGAATGGTGAGTAGAGATTGAAAACACACACACACACACACACACACACACACACAGACCAGTCTTCTCGGAGAAACTAGGACGATCACTCGCTCCTCAATTCCTTCCCAGAAATGACCTCTGTCAACAATATCACACTCTATGGCTTCCTCCCTTCTGGGGTATATGGATATAGCGAAAGAAAGTGAAACAATTTTGCTTCTCTCTCTCTCTAAATAAGTCACTGTGATTCGAAGGATTGTCATAGTGGGTCTCTTGAAATCTAAGAAAAATAAGAGTTTTTATGGACTACTTGACAAAACATCAATCAAGCATGTCAATCAACAAATAAATTGATGGGGCTATGTTAATTCAATAATTCCAAACATGGAGATAAGTATTGAATTTTGAAAAAAGACATTAAAACTTTTAAGGTCTCGATGTCCCACATTGGGAATGGAGAGGGAGTTCCTGGACTATAAAAGTAAAAACCTAATCAAGGCCTTTTCCCGGATGGTGAGATCCCTAACAGAACTCCCTAGTTAAGCGTGCTTAGGCTGGAGTAGTTCTGGGATAGGTGACCCACTGGAAAGAACAAATCTGTGCAGGTGTGGCCCAAATCGGACAATATCAATGGCATGTGAAGGGTTGGGGTGTTACAAATGGTATCAGAGCCAACTCTCCGAAGTACCAAGTGTGGGCCCCTAGCGTCTCTCGGTGCATGTGGGTGGGCTTGCGAGCTGGCAGATTTCTGCACGAGGATGTGCAGCCCTAAGGGGGTAGATTGTAAGGTCTCAGTGTCCCATATCGGGAATGGAGAGGGAGTTCCTGGACTATAAAAGTAAAAACCTAGACCCTTATATAGCATCGAGGCCTTTTCCCGGGTGGTGAGATCCCTAACAGAACTCCCTAGTTAAACGTACTTAGGCTGGAGTAGTTTTGGGATGGGTGACCCACTGGGAAGAACAAATCCGTGTGGGCGTGGTCCAAAATGGACAATATCGATGGCATGTGAAGGGTTAGGGCGTTACAAAACTAACCAAGCAAAGCAGTCAACAATCAGAAAGCTAGTGAGTCCCATGGTGATCATAATATAACAAATATCAAAAAGCAGATTCACATGAATTATTTTCAAACAACCAAACGAAAGTCTTGCAAGGGCTCCACCCAAAAATCAATTACTACCTCGAGTGGGACTAAGTTGTTAGAATAATGAAACCCAACAAATCAACAAGCTTATTTCACTAAGCACGCGCAACATGTATTATTTTGACCTAACACTATCAAATTAAATCAAGCAATGGACCAAGCAGTGTCACGACCCAAGTCCGCCCCTATAGGTTTAGCATCGTAACCGACCAGTAATCTTGGGATTACCGAAGGCCTCTAAAACAAATTAACATAATATTAGGGGCTAGTAAAAGCAAATAACAAATATATAACATCTATTGAGCTGAACAGGCTTATATGAGACAGAAAAATTTTAAACTTTATATACATACATTTACACATCATCATATATATAGGCTAGACTAAAAGGGACTTAGCCCTAAATACAGAATAAACAAAAACACTTGCTAAACCAAAACAAGAAAGCAAAATTTGAACTCTAATCACATAGCCATAACCACTTGACATATCTGGAACCTCTATGGGGGGCACATTCGTTGGCTGACAGAAATAGATTCCAAGCAGACACCTCTAAGCCTGGTCATACGCTTGATTACCTACATACATAAAGAATACAGTGAGTTGGAGCTCAATGAATAATAACAAAGTAAAGGGGTTTAAATGAATGATATCCCATATCAGATTCAAAAAATAGATTCATTTTTATTCTAGAAACAAAAGCAGATCCATATTCATATTCTTGTTCAAATCATATACAGAAATCAGAGTTCATATCAGAAACATATTCATATACTTATTCAGAGTTCGGAAGCATGTACTTATTTAATTTCACAGAGGATCATATGTGGTACACCCATTAGCGCTAACAAATCAGATACAGAGCATGAAGGGTCATACTTGACCAATTCCATAAAGAAACCTCCGGTACTGGATACAGGTAACATACGTAAGCCACGGTATTGTTATCCTCGAGCGAGGGCCATGAGACCACGGTATTATTACCCCCGGGCAAGGGCCTTGTGCTCATAAACCACCGTATTGTTACCCTTGGGCAAGGGCCTTGTGCTAAGAATGCCACAAATACATTTTCAATACATGGACAATCATTCATTGATTCACAAAATAGCATTTCAAAAAACATATCATATCATTTCAGTCAGAAAATACTTATAATCAAACATAGTTTTACAGAGTTATCACTTACAAATAGCTCTAGAAGCAGATCTAACAAATTAAATAAATCAGGCAGACGATAGTGCGCGGCCTACACAAACACATAACATATACACATTGGAACACAATATTACTTCCTTAATCAAACTTGACTCCTTTTTTCTTTTTTCTGTTTAAGTAGTCCGAGTTCTACTGCGCGTATTCTTTCTTTATTCAAATAAATCGGGTTCTCATTTCACATATTCTTTCATTATTAAATCTTTTCCAAATAAATCGATTTCTTACTTGGCTTCTTAGTCAATTATTATTAAATCAGTGACTTATTCCTTAACCAACTAAATTAAGTTGATTGTTAGCTTATTAATCTTTATTGAGTCATAAATCATGTCTAGAATGCTTTAGGAAGAGATGAGAATAAAAGTATGAACTAAATGCAATTTTTCAAAATGTGCTGAAAATAGTTGTTCGCTCGAGCGAGCCTTTAGTCGCTTAAGCGGTCTGTAGAAGACTGCAAAAGTACTGGAAGCCTTCAATGCGCACTCGAGCGGTCTGTAAAATTCCAGAATTCTAAATTTCTCAAAAATAGTTTCCCAGTGCATTTTCAATCTTTAAACCCATACTAATCTTGATTAAAACTCTGAAAACACTTTAGAAAACATAAACACTTATTTATTTATAAATTATTTGCTAAAAATCTTGAAACACAATATTTAAATCAAAACCCATGAACTCATGATTCTAAAATTCCTTTTCAAAATCAAATGCATAGTAAAATTGCATATAATTTATGGAACTTAATTTAATTACAACTTTCAAAATCAAATCCGAAATAATTAATTTCTAAATTACTTTCATAAACTTGAACTTAGCTCCAATTCATCATTTTCTTGTTAATTTCTTTTTAATTACATAAAATTGACTTCAAGCTCTTTTCTATTTTCCTTCAAAACATGAAATTAAAGTTATAAACTTCTCAGAAAATCATTTGCATGTATGAAACATTTATCAAAATCCAACCAATTCTACATTATCAAGCTCAAACCTTAATTAAATTCTTAATTTACACCAAAACTCAATCACAAACTTATAATCTTTAAATTAGGAATTGGTTTCTTAATTTGCATTACATGCATGAGTTAAGGATTAACATCCAACCAGTTCTTGGTTTTCAAAACAATTCAAAACCCCATTTAACTTTAAGATTAATTCTAGATTTCCACGAGCTTCAATATTTATAAAACTTTGCCTTCTTCTTCTTAAAAATATGAAATTGATTAATTCAAATGCTTTAAAATTCATAGTGTATATAAATATAGAACCTAATTATATCAAAGTCTTCAAAATCAAACTCAATCTTAAAATTATTTTCCCATGTTTATTAACCTAGCTCATACTCTTCAATTTAATCTTAATTTCTTCCAATTACATGATGTTGATCCCAAACTCATCTTTAATTTCAAGTATAATACAAAGATTCTACAAAATTAAGCATAAATTTCGTACCTTAAATTTTAATTTCAGTATGTTGGGTTGATTTCCCTCCATTTTCCTTTGCTCTTCTTTCAATTTCACAAATCTCAGAGTTCCTTCCTTTCTTCACTTATCCTTTGCTTTCTTAATTGTTTATCTTTGGATCCTCATTCTCCAGGAAGCATCTTTTTCCCAGCAACAAAGATGAAGTAAGTTCTCTCTCTCCCTTGGTTTCCTTCTCTCTCTCCCTCTCTCTCTCTCTCTCTCTCTCTCTCTCTCTCTCTCTCTCTCTCTTTTCTACTCAAAGCAAGGTATAATGTTTGAACCCACTGGGTTATATACACTAACACACACCTCACTTCTTGCCCATCAACATGACATGTACACACACACTTGTCATCACACCCACATAATTGCTCACTACACCCACAATTCTAGACCATTCCATAATTTAATTTATGGTTAAGATTAATTTAATTAAATAATACTTATTCTTAATAACTCTTGATTAACACATAATTAAATTAATCATAACTAATCATAAATCTCACATAATTTAATCTTGATTAACACATAATTAAATTAATCATAACTAATCATAAATCTCACATAATTTAATTCGTCTAATTTGACTTTCTTTAGAGCCCAATTAATTATATTAAAATTTATCATTTTGAATTAGATTTGTGATGATCCGGCGCGTTGTCCAACTTGTCCCTCTTGTTTAACTTCGATTTTGTCTTGTTAGTGTGTCAAGTTTCGATTAGAGTCTTGTTAATCCTTTGGGGTTTGTGATGTGCAGAAGTTTTTCTCTCAAAATTTATTCCGATGTTGAATTTCACTTGTTCCGGAGAGCGTGAGGCCAGGTCCGGAATGCCTGGGGGTTGAACCAAAACTTTTCTGGACTATTTGGCTAGTCGCACGTGTGGGGGCCTAGGGCTGCACGTGCGGGGAGTGAGGCCACACATGCGGATTTCAAGGGAAGCTGGGGTAGCACACTACAATATATGCAGGTGAGGAGCAAGGTACGCGAGTGAAGGGCTGCACATGCGGGGATGGGAGCCGCACGTGCGAGAGTGAGGCTTCGCACATGCGGGGCACGTGTCGCATGTGCGGGACGTCTGGCAGTCTGAAATCCCTGTTTTTATTTCTCTATTTTGGCTGAATGTATCACTTTAGTTACATCTCTCCCTTTCTAAAAAAAACATCTTTCTTCCTTCTCTCTACATTTCAACCTAAAAACAAGATCAAAACCCTTGATCTTCTTTCATCCATTGAGATCCAACCTTGACTCCTTCATCAAAGATTGAAAACTCCTCAAGAACTTTATTGTGTGCAGTGGAGATCTTCTTTCAACATCATCTAAGTTAGGGTTTCAACTCCATTTCTTCATCAAACATTGAGGTAGGGACTTCTTGAGTTATATATACAAGTTTTGCTACATTAATGATGATTTAAAAGCTTTCTTGGAGTTAATGTGTTGATTTTGATTTTGCTTCAAATGTAGAGAAAGTTTTAAGGAAATGGGTTTTGATCCCTATCTTTTTTTCTATCCTTGAGGATGTTCTTTTTATAAAACTCAAGAAAATATGATTTTGGTTAGGTTTCACCATGAAATGGGAAAATGTTGGATTTTTGATGAAAACCCTAGAAATTTGGGGATTTTTGGAAAGTGTGGGGGAACCTAAGGGTTTTTTTTTTTTTTCTTCCTTGTTTTGTGTTAAGTGAGTAATGGAAGGTAGATTTTATAATATGCTTTACAAAGAGGATAACTTTCTTGATATATGAGGATTGGAAATTTATTGAGAACTATTGTTGAATGCATGAACATTTTTAGTGGTGAAAATGGCAAATTGTTGAGTACTAAGGATTATGGAATTGAAAATCTTGGGAATTGGATATTCGAATAATTTCATATAGTCTTGAAGAGACTAAAATGCTAAGGACTGTGTATGATGAAAACTATTGCCATGTGTTATTGGCATTGTTGAGCATATGGTTGTTTTGCAAAATGACATTAGAGAGAAGAAATGGGAAATGTGATTGTTTGATACTATATTATAGAGATTTATGAAAATAGAGAAATGCTATGAGGCACGGAGAATCCTTTGCATCGCATACTCATTCATTTAATTAATTTGCAGTGTGAATTTATTTTGGAAACATTCACTTCATGAAAGGAATATATATATATATCGTAATGAGAACAATGGAAATGTGTTAAAGGGTAAATACGTTGGTAAGTCCGGTTAGGAGGTGTAGATGAATTTGATAAGTTGGCATGAGTGTCCATGGTGAAAGACCAAAAACCTACGCGAATAGGTGTCGAGCTTTCCGATTAATACCGATAAAAATGACAGTTTGGTAGTACTCTTATAGTCTACTTGCAGACACCAACCTAGGAATTACCAGTGTCGTATTTATCGCCCCTGTTGATTAAAAGAATTGGAAGTTTTGAAATTCATGAGATGGCATAAGATTATTGGAAACACGGTGATTTTCAAGTTGTGCGTTAAAATGAAGTTCTTCTTTATAATGGCATGGCATGGTATCACATTTGCATAAGATGTTGAGGAATTTTGCATAACTGTATATATTTTGTGAGAATTCTCTACTGGGCTTTATGCTCACCCTTATGGGATTTTGGTGCAGGTAAAGATGTGGTGATCCTGCCGAATTGATGGCGTGGATATGATTGTGAAGAGTAGTTTGCTCATTTATTTTTGTTGTAAATTTTTGTAAGCCAAGGGCTAAACGTGTATGGGTCCGAGAGACCATTTTGTGTAACCGAGCCATTGCCTTGGAAGATGTAAGCCCTTGAGGGCATTTTGATTACTTGGGACTAGATATTTCACATGCTATAGATTCACATGTTTTTTCATACTATTGAATGTATAGCTGCATGTGATATCCCTTTTGTATAAACATTTGAAGTTTCGTAATGGAATATGGTGCTTATGATCTTTCGGTATCTCTTGTGTATCGAGGTTATTATTTAGTGATTGTGGGTTGATGTACTTCTTTTATGTTGAATTATTTCGGGGCGTTACAACTTGGTATTAGAGCTTACCGGGTTTGAATACTTGGGCTCGCGAGAAGTGGTTTTATGCCACGATGGGTTCATTTCGCATGATTAGGAAAAGTTTTGTTTAATTGTGATTATGTGATAGCATGCTTATGTGATTATGTGGGTATGGGATTGGACTTTTGGGATGTTATTTGCGCCTATTAGATTCCTTGAGGTCTTATTAGAAAGGTACTTGATCAATACTCATTCTACTAAGAATTCTTGGTTTTTCATGAGACGAATCTCATCACTAAAGGATAATTCGTATGTGTTTATGTGACTAAGTGCTTATGTGGAGTGAATTAAATTATTTGTGTGATAAGGTATATGAAATTGCTACAGTTTAATGTGTGAGGCAAGTTGCGAGCACATTTGGGATGATGTGCTAAATTGTCTACTTTGATCCTCAATTAGGATGTCGAGAAGGATTTGAACACGTGGTGGTAGGGGTGGAACGCATGGTCGAGGTCGTCGGGGTGTACATGAGATACCGGTCCATGAGGTTCTGGTACAAGAAGAGGGTTTAGGCCAAGCTAACATGGCCGAGCAAATGGGGCAAGCAGAAGTGCCAGGGCAAGTGGGCCAAGCCGCAATGAGGGCTCTAGCCCAAGAGATGGCAGGGGCATTGAGGGAGTCCATGAACATACTTAGGGTAGAGACCCAAGCTAGAGAGGATATTGTAGAGACAAGGGCAAGCTTCTTGACGAGGGATTTCTTGCGGGCCAAACCAGATGAATTCCGTGGTGGCCCCGAGCCAAAGAAAGTGAATGAATGGCTTGAGCAAACCATGAAGACCTTCGAGATGCTTCACATCGAGGATAGGGAGCTTAGGGTGACTCTTGCGAGTTACTATCTTAAGGGCGACGCAGGCCAATGGTGGAAATATGCCAAGGGCCAAATAGAACCGACATGAGAGGCGTTCGTGGTGGCCTTCCAAGACAAGTACCTACCTCCCACGGCTAGGGAGATGTTGAGGTAGGAGTTCCAAGATCTTAAGCAACTCAACATGTCTGTGGCCGAGTTTGATGTGGCCTTTTCTAGTTTGTCCCGGTTTGCACTAGAATTGGTAGCGACGGAGGAACGTCGTTGCATTGAGTTCGAGAATAAGCTTAGAACCAAAATTTTGTTCAAGTTTGTCGGGAACATGATTCGAAATTATGACCGTCTTGTGGAGGCGACCACACATATGGAGATTACTTTGGAGGCCGAGGAGGAGAGGCTTCGAAATTCGAGGTCTAAGGGCCATGGGTCGCAGGGAGATTATAGGCCCAATACGAAGAGTAAAAACACCTACCCATCCCAGTCCCAGCAATAGCAGTCTAGATCTACTTTTTCCTTGCCTAGTGCGGGCTCGGAAAGGAGTATGCCGAGTGGGTTTTTTTGCTTCAAGTGTGGCCAACTGGGTCACAAGGCCTTTGCATGTCCACAGAAGGGAGGAGGACAGCAAATGTTGCCACCACCACCACCTAATCGATCTCAGAGTTAGTCTCAGAGTAGAGGGCAGGGGCCTACTTGCTATCAGTGTGGTCAATCAGGGCATATAAAGAGAGCTTGCCCGTAGTTGGGAGGCGCATCTGGCGCATCAGGGTCGA
The DNA here is from genome assembly GCF_004153795.1 of Camellia sinensis. Lineage (NCBI taxonomy): Eukaryota > Viridiplantae > Streptophyta > Magnoliopsida > Ericales > Theaceae > Camellia > Camellia sinensis. The sequence continues at coordinate 48,183 of NW_021035463.1, forward strand.
GGCTATAGTGATCCCGGCTTTTCTTTCCTTTGTGTATTGTATTCTGGACTTGGTTTCGTGGTTGTGTTGTTGTCTCATTCTCATTTTCTTCCCTTACTCTTTGTATTTAAGTCTTGGGTTGTGTTGGGCAGGTTTGGAACGAGTTGGTTATGCTTTGAAACCTAGAGTTGATGCCTAGAATTTGGCCTTCACGCTCGAGCGGGGATTTTAACGCTCGAGAGGGCCCTTCGTTGTTGTTTCTCCGCTCGAGCGGGAGTTTTGACGCTCGAGCGTGATTTTTCATCTCCCAGTATTTTCTCTGCATGTCTTCAGATGCTCGAGCGTGAGTTTTGACGCTCGAGCGTGACCCTTTGTTTTTGTCCCTCCGCTTGAGCGGCGAGTTTGATGCTCGAGCGGGGACCATGGTCTGCAAAACTTCTAGAAGTGTGTAATCGACACTCGAGCGGCGCTTTTCACGCTCGAGCGTGAGTCTGTGTCTGACACTCGAGCGGGGGTTTCCACGCTCGAGCGGGGCGACTTTTATATCAATCTGTATTTTGACTTTTTGGATCACTTTTTCAACTCTCTTTCTCTATCTTACTTTCCCAAACCTAGATTTGAGAGCTCCTCTCTCTAAAACCTTGCCTTCTCTCTAGGGATTGATCTAATATGAGTGATTTCCTCACCTTGGGCCTTTGTAAAAGTTGTAGGAATTGTTAAGGGCTACATTTTGATCCGAAAATCTTGGGTTTTGGAGCATCTTCGATTTCTTCATCTTCCTCTCTTGAGTTCCGAATTTAACGTAAGGATTCCTACTCATTCTTATGTGCTTTAACATAGATATTGAGTTATTTGTATAGATGGGTTGATTTAGAAAAATTAGGGTTTGAGATGTGTTATTTTCAAAAGAGGGGTTTTGTGGTTTTGACTCATAAATGTGTAATTTGGGTCTTAAAATGGTAGTGTTGAAGTTATTTTGGGCCTTTGGGTCAATATTGAGAAATTGGGAAAAAAGCCCTAAATTGCTATGGCAAATTAATTCATGTAATTAATTTGGAAATTTTGGAAATATGAAATTGAGTTGAAATTAGTGGAGTTGGCATAATATAAGACGGAATGGTGGAGTTAGATTTATAAATCACTCACCCTCGAAAACATTGATAAATTTATCTGTTGATGCATTTATTATCTGTTTAGAAATAACTGCTTTGGGCTATCGGTGGAGGATAGTCATGATTGCTGTAGACAATGCATGATGATTAGGCAAACTAAAACTAATCAATTGAATATGTCATCGAATATGACGGTTGGAATAATACATAAAATTTATGTATTGATTGATTATGTATATGATATGTGTTTATATACATTGTGTTGTGTGGGAGTAGACAGGGAATGTACTCTACGGTTTAGGAGGAGATAGGGGATGGACTCCATTGATACAGCAAATCCGTGTATCTATTGAATTATTGATACAACAAATCTGTGTATCATTTGTGAAGTATGGAAGTGTTTCATGTGTTATTGATACCGCAAATATGTGTATCTATTATGGATTAGGGAAGTGTTTTGATATGAGTTGGTATCTCATTTGAATTGTTGAAATGGTAGAATTATTGATATGAGGTGTAATCTCATTTAAAGTATATGGCCAAGTTCTGAGCCAGTGTTGTGAATTGAGAAATTGGATAAGAAATGGAAAATAGAATGGAACATGGACACATTTGTCATGTAATTGAAATGGACTATGAATTGATTTATGTAAGTTAAACATTTATCAAATGCTAATGTTTTAGTTATTGCTCATATTATGTTTAGCATATCTCTACTGGGCATTGGCTCACCTTATATGGGACATCATTTTCAGGTACAGGTAGCATGCCACCTCAAAGGACGTAGCTTGGGAGGCTTAGTGGCGGGGATGCCTTTTGTTGTCTCTTTTTGTTGTATTACATGTATATCAAGCCAAGGGCTTATTTTTTGTAGAGTTAGTACTCTCCTTTGTAACCAAGTGTTGACTTGGAAAGTTGTAAGCCTATAGGGCATTTACTTTTGTTGTCAACATGTAATACATTTTGTAATAAACACTCTGATGAAATGCAATTATGCTTATTTCTCTTATGTCTAAGCATGTTTTGAATGTTGGATTATGGGTTTATTTTGAGGGCGTGACAAAGGCAGACTCAGAGCCACCAACAGGCTCACTCAACTCAAACTTCATGAGTTCATCAGGGAGCCACTTCAGCTTAGTCAGTACAGTAGGCCTTTGCTCCGAGGGATGAGCAGGTTGATTAGAGGCCATAGGGGCACGTGTATGCTATTACCGCGCTAGAGCAGTTGTCGGGACCCTCAGTTGTGAGATGTAATTTTGTTGTGTTTAATTCTTTGGCTAATGTGTTGATAGATACGGGTGCGTCTCATTCATTCATATCTGCTGCATTCGCATCTACATTGGGATTAGAGGTGGCACAGTTAGCGTCTCAACTCAGAGTAGAGTCGCCAATTGGGGGTACAGTTGACTTAGATCGGGAATGTCATGGTTGTGAGATAGAGGTTGCCGTACGTAGACTCCCATTTGCTTTTGTGTTGCTAGACATATCGAGTTTTGATGTTATTCTAGGCATAGAATGGTTGTCTTCGTAGTGAGCAGTGATTGATTGTTTTCGACGGAGGGTCATAGTGTGCACCTCAAGTGGTGATTGTTTTTATTTTCTGAGGGACAAGGTTGATCGGGTCTTATCGCCAGTATGTAATCCTCGTAGTAGGAACGAGCTTAGTGGTCTTCTTGCTACTCTCTTCGATAGTGAGAGTGACAGGACTTGTGTTGAGTTACCAAGGGTAGTTTGTGAATACTCGAACGTGTTTCCCGAGGACCTTACTAGTTTGCCACCCCACTGGGAGATTGAGTTCACCATCGACTTAGTGCCTAGAACGGCACCAATTTCTATGGCGCCATATAGATTTGCACTTGCGGAGTTGCATGAGTTGAAGATTCAACTCCAAGAGCTTTTAGACAAGGGCTTCATTCGCCCTAGTACGTCACCTTGGGAAGCGCCGGCTCTCTTTGCGAAGAAGAAGGACGAGTCGTTGCGGTTATGTATTGACTACCGTAAATTGAATCAAGTTACTGTCAAGAACAAATACCCTTTACCCAGAATAGATGACCTGTTTGATCAACTTAAAGGGTCTTGTTGCTTCTCGAAGATAGACTTGAGGTCGGGGTACCATCAGCTGAGAGTTTGGAGGAGGACATCCAGAAAACGGCCTTTCGTACGCCGTATGGCCACTATGAGTTCCTTGTAATGCCATTTGGGTTGACTAATGCACTAACCTCTTTCATGAATTTGATGAACCGAATTTTTAGGGAGTACTTGGATCATTTTGTGGTCGTCTTTGTGGACAACATCCTAATTTATTCAACTTCCGAGGAGGAACACAAGACTCACTTGAGGGTAGTGCTTGATTTGCTTAAGAAAAAATAGTTGTATGCCAAATTTGAGAAGTGTGAGTTTTGGCTCACTGAGGTGAAGTTTTTGGGTCATGTAGTGTCAAGTGAGGGAGTAACTGTAGATTCTTCGAAGATAGACTCGGTACAGGATTGGGAGTAACCTAAAAATGTTTTTGAGATCCAGAGTTTCTTGGGATTGGCAGGGTACTATCGGCGATTTGTGAGAGACTTTTCTAGATTAGCCGCGCCTTTGACTAGATTGACTAGAAAGAGGGTTAAGTTTGTGTGGAGTGAAGCTTGTGAGAAGTCCTTCCAAGAGCTTAAAACTAGATTGACTACGGCATCGGTGTTGATTATTCCGGAGAGAGGTTTGGGTTACACCGTTTATTGTGATACGTCTCGGGATGGACTTAGTTGTGTTTTGATGCAAGGGGGAAGGGTCGTAGCCTACGATTCACGGCAATTGAAAACTCATGAGAAGAATTACCCTACCCACGACTTAGAGTTAGCCGCAGTGGTGTTTGCCTTGAAAATTTGGAGGCATTACTTGTATGGTGAGAAGTTTGAAGTTTTCTCCGATCATAAGAGTCTAAAGTATCTGTTTTCCCAAAAAGACTTGAATTTACACCAACGAAGGTGGATGGAGTTTCTAGAAGATTATGATTTCGAGTTACACTATCACCCGGAGAAGGCCAATGTAGTTTGTCACACCCCAAATCCAGGCATGACCGGCCGTGGCCTACAGGGATTAAGCCCAAGGCACACGTAAGCCTTAAACATGAATCCATAATCACATTGAACAACTATACAATAGTCAATAATAAATAACCAAAACCCAATCCAGAGACATGCCACAAGTATAAACGGCAAAACCAATTGTAATCAATACCATTTAAACTTATGGGACATAAACAACCCACATATCAAAATAATCCTAAATGAACCTCAACAAGAATAAAAAGAAATATGCACAAACTTGACATAACAATCTAAAACAAAATAAATGAATGTGCTAGAGATCCATGCAATTGAGTCCCCACTACGCCACAAGTCCACTCTAAGTCCTTCTAACACCTGGAAATGATAAACAATTAAGTCAGCTGATAGCTCAGTAAGTAGCAACATGGATAGTAAATACAGTTTTGAAAACAGGGTTCAATTCCAAAATAAGATATATATCACAGAAACTAGATTGGCATATAATTTGGTAAAGAGAATCTGTTTCAAAAAGAAAGTTTCACAATTCAACAGTTAAAATACTCATGTCTCTCAAGAACATAATAAATGACATTTTTCACTTAAAACAGATCACAACATCAACACCAATAATTTTCTGGGTATCAAGAAATAACAAGTAACATGCCACATAGTTCTCAAGGCTATAAGCCCCGTTGGATCCAATATCGAACTAAGAGTCATCCTCGAGGTGGCAACCCAAGCCTTTTCTCTAAGACGATCCAATTGAAAGTCACCTAGCTTAACCTAGGTCTTTTCCTTATAATCGTTGAGCACTAGAGTCATCACGGCCCAACCTGGATCTGCTCCCTAGTGGCCAGAGTCACCACACACAGTAGAATAATTTTTTGGACTAAAATATACAGATGGTCCCAATAATCAATACACATCAGTTTCGCAAAACATGGTAGTTCACCATTATAAACATGAGACCAAAACAAATAGTTTACAGTATGCCAAGTTCACACATGTTTCAGAAATAATTTGATTCCATTGATAATATAATAATTTATCAAAACAGTTTAGTCTTGAAACAACAATTTAATTTTCCAACAGTTCAAGGTAGGGCATCATTTATAAAAATATGTAGCATGAAACTACTCACCTAAAAAGGAAATAATATAATCCTCGAATAGAGTATGAAAGTCCAACTAATGCCCTGAACCAAGTATGAAGACTACACGTCACTACTAATTTTAAAATACTAAAGAGAATAATAACTAAGTACCCCACACTAAAGCGCACTAACACAGCTCAACCCCACTCCCCGTTATTTTTAAATAATACCTAAGTTAATGTTCTTCAAGGTCTAAAATCACCCAAGACATGGGTTCAAATCTAAACTTAATTAAAAGTAACTGCAAGATAAAACAAAATTTTAAACAAGCTTTCCCAATCTATTCGCTAACTTTGAAAATTACAAAACCCATTCCACACTGTTTGAAAAATTTCAAAACCCTCAAGATATCAACTAATATATCCTAAGTTTCAAACCCAATTGGTTTTACTTGATTTGCTTATCAAAATAATTATATCTAAACGGGTTGTTTTCTACAGCACTTTAAAGAATTTAATGGTTCTCTTAGTATACACGAGCAATCAATGTAAGGCCAAAAATGTAAGAAACTTGACTCGTAACCGGTTCTAATGACACTAATTTGATAATTTTCGAATCTATACCCAAAGAGAACGATGCTTCCGAACTTACTGTTTTAAATTAGTTTTCTGGACAAATTTGAACGCATCAGTTTATATGGATTTTGACGCCCAAAAATTATGAGAAAATTCAGATATGAAATTCAATATGTAATTAATGTACTATAAAAATTTTAGTTTAAAATTCATCCTCTTACTATGTTTTCTTGATTTTTAAAGTTTGTGATTTTAGGATCAAAATTTCATCCACCATTGTAACCCAAAACTTCCCATCACCAACCCCTAGCTTCACACCACCATCCATCATCCACATAAAACAATGACTTCAACAACTCAATGATTACCATGGTCTTAATGAAATAAAACAACATACATGCTTATATATAAAAATATTTACCTGCACAATTCCGTTTTCCTTCTTTAATTTCCTTCACAAAAAACACCTTCCTCTCTCTTTTCTCTATATCTCACGGCTATTGCTGGGGTTGTTTAGAAAAGAATTGATATCTCACCATTAGGGTTTTATCCTCCTATAATAAAATTTCAAAATGACCCCATACTAACTATATTATTATTATTGTTACTATTATTAAGATTATTATCAATAGTCTTTAAAATTGTGAACTTCCATAAAAAAAATTATTTATAGTTTAAAATTAATTAAAAGATTGTTCAGCAATATTTAATTTGCTCCTTAAGATTTACAAATAAAATATTTGAGGTTTGTAAAATAATTATTATTTAATTATTTACTTGATTTGTATATTCGGGTTCTTACAGTCGATGCCTTAAGTTGAAAAACTGTGAGTAGTTTGGCAAGTGTGGCCATTCGAGAGTGGGTTATGTTGGGTGAAGTCGGTAAGTTTGAATTGCAAATGGGTGAGTCCGAAGAGGGTGCAACATTGTTTATTTTGAGTGCTCAGCCTATCCTGATTAGCAAAGTTGTAGAGGCACAACAAGGAGACCGGGAAGTAGAGTTGATTCGTGATAGAGTCTCCGATGGGAAGGAAGAGAAGGGCTTGAACATTCACTCGAATCAGAGTGTGCGTTACCTAGACTGTTTGTTTGTACCTGAATCTTGTAGAGAGGAAGTGCTTCGGGAGTTCCATCACTCACGCCTTACAGTACATTCGGGAGGCACCAAAATGTACCGTGCTCTTAGCCGTCAGTTTTGGTGGAGGGGTATGAAACGAGATATTGCATCCTTTGTGTCGAAGTGCCTTACTTGTCGAAAAGTAAAGGTCGAACATCAGAGGCCAGCAGGATTGTTACAACCCTTACCGATAACCGGGTAGAAATGGGAGCACGTTACCATGGACTTTGTAGGTGGACTTGCTAGAACACAGCGGGGCAATGATGCCATTTGGGTAATTGTTGATAGGTTGATTAAGTCCACACATTTTATTTCAATGCATACTAGCGACTCAGTTGAACACTTGGTAGAGTTGTACGTTAGAGAGATAGTTCAACTTCATGGGGTTCCTGTAACCATTGTATCAGATAGGGATCCTCGTTTTACCGCCCAGTTGTGGCAAAGCCTTCAAGAGGCATTGGGAAACTAAGTTGTCTTTTAGCACCGCCTATCACCCTCAAACCGATGGACAATCGGAACGTACCATACAGATTTTGGAGGATATGCTTAGAGCTTGTGTCCTAGATTTCAAGGGATCTTGGGAGAGACACTTACCATTGATTGAATTCGCCTACAACAATAGTTACCAAGCTAGTATCGAGATGGCACCGTTTGAGGCCTTGTATGGCCGACCTTGTAGGTCACCAGTTTGTTGGGCCGAGGTGGGGGGATGCACCGTTGTTGGGTCCGAAAATTGTTAGGGAGACAATCGAGAAAGTTTCTCTCATTCGGAAAAGGTTAGCTACGGCCCAAAGTTGACAGAAAAGTTATGCCGATAAGAGGAGACGACCCTTGTCTTTTGAAATAGGTGATCATGTTTTTCTTAAGATCTCACCTAGGCGGGGTTTGATGAGGTTTAGCAAGAGTGGAAAGTTGTCTCCGAGGTTTATTGGGCCTTTCGAGATATTGGAGAGGATCAGGGAAGTGGCATACCGGTTAGCTTTACCGCCACAACTTTCGGAAGTTCACAATGTGTTTCATGTATCCATGCTTAGGAAGTACGAACCCGACCCTTCTCATGTGTTGGATTGGATTGATTTAGAGGTAGATGAAGATGCCTCTTATGAGAAACGACCGATTCAAATCTTAGATACCAGGGAACAAGTGCTACGAGGCAAAACCATACTGTTAGTGAAGGTGTTGTGGAGACACCATGGGATTGAGGAGGCAACTTAGGAAAGGGAGGCGGAAGTCTGCTCCAAGTATTCGGAGTTATTTAAGCATGCTTAGTTGTTCTTTTAAATTTGTAATGTTCCCTAGTGTTGAAGGGACATAGTGTTAAATTGTAATCACACGTTATATGTATTGTTAATTTGAGCATGAGAGTGTAGCAGAAAGATATTTTGCTAAACCTGATTTATTTCATGTGTCTTGTGTAATGATGGTTGTTTTGATGAAATGATGATGGAAATAATGGCAAATGTTGGTTGAACATTGATATTGCAAGTTGTTAATGTGGTTAAAATGATCATAGTTGCTAGAGCACTTTTATTTGGTGAGTTTATTCAATTTCAGGGACGAAATTTCTATGGCGGGGAGGTTGTGATGATCCGGTGCGTTGTCCATCTTGTCCCTCTTGTTTAACTTCGATTTTGTCTTGTTTCGATTAGAGTCTTGTTAATCCTTTGGGGTTTGTGATGTGCGGAAGTTTTTTTCTCAAAATTTATTTCGGTGTTGAATTTCACTTGTTCCGGAGAGCGTGAGGATAGGTCCGGAATGCCCGGGGGTTAAACCAAAACTTTTCTGGACTATTTGGCTAGCCGCATGTGCGGGGGCCTAGGGCCGCACGTGCGGGGAATGAGGCCGCACGTGCAAATTTCAGGGGAAGCTGTGGCAGCACACTGCAATATATGCAGGTGCGGAGCAAGGTGCGCCAGTGGAGGGCCGCACGTGCGGGGATGAGAGCCGCACGTGCGGGAGTAAGGCTCCGCACGTGCCGCTCGTGCGGGATGTTTGGCAGTCCAAAATCCCTATTTTTATTTTTCTATTTTGGCTGAATGTATCACTTTAGTTATATCTCTCTCTTTCTAAAAAAATACATCTCTCTCCCTTCTCTTTACCTTTCAACCTAAAAACAAGATCAAAACCCTTGATCTTCTTTCATCCATTGAGATCCAACCTTGACTCCTTCATCAAAGATTGAAAACTCCTCAAGAACTTCATTGTGTGTGGTGGAGATTTTCTTTCAACAGCATCTAAGTTAGGGTTTCAACTCCATTTCTTCATCAAACATTGAGGTAAGGACTTCTTGATTTATATATACAAGTTTTGCTACATTAATGATGATTTAAAAGCGTTCTTGGAATTAATGTGTTGATTTTGATTTTGCTTCAAATGAAGAGAAAATTTTAAGGAAATGGGTTTTGATCCCTATCTTTTTTTTTTTCTATCCTTGAGGATGTTCTTTTTATAAAACTCAAGAAAATATGATTTTGGATGGGTTTCACAATGAAATGGGAAAATGTTGGGTTTTTGATGAAAACCCTAGAAATTTGGGGATTTTTGGAAAGTGTGGGGGAACCTAAGGGTTTTTTTTTCTTCCTTGTCTTGTGTTAAATGAGTAATGGAAGGTAAATTTTATAATATGCTTTACAAAGAGGATAACTTTCTTGATATATGAGGGTTGGAAATTTATTGAGAACTATTGTTGAATGCATGAACATGTTTAGTGGTGAAAATGGCAAATTGTTGAGTACTAAGGATTATGGAATTGAAAATCTTGGGAATTGGATATTCGAATAATTTCATATAGTCTTGAAGAGACTAAAATGCTAAGGATTGTGTATGATGAAAACTATTGCTATGTGTTATTGGCATTGTTGAACATATGGTTGTTTTGCAAAATGACATTAGAGAGAAGAAATAGGAAATGTGATTGTTTGATACTATATTATAGAGATTTATGAAAATAGAGAAATGCTATGAGGCACGAAGAATCCTTTGCATCGCATACTCATTCATTTAATTAATTTGCAGTGTGAATTTATTTTGGAAACATTCACTTCATGAAAGGAATATATAGTGTAATAAGAACTATGGAAATGTATTATGGGGTAAATACGTTGGTAAGTCCGGTTAGGAGGTGTAGACGAATTTGATAAGTTGGCATGAGTGTCCATGGTGAAAGACCAAAAACCTACGCGAATAGGTGTCGAGCTTTCCGATTAATATCGATAAAAATGACAGTTTGGTAGTACTCTTATAGTCTACTTGCAGACACCAACCTAAGAATTACCAGTGCTGTATTTACCGCCCCTGTTGATTAAAAGAATTGGAAGTTTTGAAATTGATGAGATGGCAAAAGATTATTAGAAACACAGTGATTTTCAAGTTGTGCATTAAAATGAAGTTCTTCTTTATAATGGCATGGCATGGTATCACATTTGCATATGATGTTGAGGAATTTTGCAAAAATGTATATACTTTGTGAGAATTCTCTACTGGGCTTTATGCTCACCCCTATGGGATTTTGGTGCAGGTAAAGATGTGGTGATCCCGCCGAATTGATAGCGTGGATATGACTGTGAAAAGTAATTTGCTCTTTTATTTTTTTTGTTAAATTTTGTAAGCCAAGGGCTAGACGTGTATGGGTCCGAGAGACCATTTTGTGTAACTGGGCCATTGCCTTGGAAGATGTAAGCCCTTAAGGGCATTTTGATTACTTGGGACTAGATATTTCACATGCTATAGATTCACATGTTTTTTCATACTATTGAATGTATATCCGCATGTGATATCACTTTTGTATAAACATTTGAAGTTTCGTAATGGAATACGGTGCTTATGATCTTCCGGTATCTCTTGTGTATCGAGGTTATTATTTAGTGATTGTGGGTTGATGTACTGCTTTTATGTTGAATTATTTCGAGGCGTTACAGATTTTTAATCAAACTCCCAAAAGACTCCGAATATTAAATTAAACTTATTTTCATCATCAATTCTAGCTTGTCACATTATTAAGGCCTTCAATTTCAGATTAACTCAAGATTTCCGTCAATAAATTACATATTCAATTGAACACATCATAAATAAATTTAATTCATAATAATCTTAATTCTCAATCTTCATATTTTAATTTAGTCCAATTCGGACCCAATTAGCCAAATCTCAATTTTATAAATATGAATCAAATATTTAATTAAACTCTCATATGGTTCGATACTCGAAATTAAAATAATTCAATTCATCATTTGTACTCTCTTGAGCCATTTAGGCTTTTAATTTCTAATTCCAAAATAAATCTCCAATAGAGTCATATACGAATCAATCTCCATAATTTTCAAAAATCTCAAATTAAATTAGAATAATTAACAATTAAATTTCAAATCTCCTTAATTAAGTAAGTGCAAATCATTGTACGTGGTGGGGTCGTCACAACCTTCCCCCTTAGGAAGTTTGGTCCTCCAAACTTAAGATACTTCTACTGAAAACTAGTTGTATAGCTTGGTCTCATTTCATTTCCTTCCTTAGGTAACTTCCTTTTTGTTGGATTTTCTTCACAGAAATTGAACTTATTTCCCAATCACTTAATGGTTAATAACCCAAATTGGCGATTCGTCATCATCTTTATTGTCATCAATCACATAACTCATATGTTTTAATTCATCAATCTATAATTCATATACTCCCAATAGTAGGAGATTTATTTTAAGGAATGTTTGTAATTCTCCTTATTTTTCAAACAGATCAAAATATTTCACTATTGACATGCATTACTAATAGCAAATACAAGTTCTTGGTCTTTCAAGTCTATTGAGAATAATAGTTCTAACATTATTCCTACGCAATTTGTAATTCATTAGTTCCCAAAAGAACAGTCATTTAACTTTCTTTAACCATGTCAAAGGTTCATAACTCATGTATAAAATGTAGCATCCCTAAATAAAGTTCCACGTGCTAATCTATAACAGAAATTTCCAAACATAGTCAGCGAAGTGGCAAACATGATAGGATTAAGATCACAAACTCCTCTGCATGGGCACAATTTGGGTTGGATTCGCATCTAAATACTCATAGCCTCACTAAAATAAAAGATTAAATAAAATTACAACTGAAAGAAATTTTATCAAATAAGATTGCCAATAACAAAAACCTAACAAATACAAATTATATATTAGTGAATCGAAAAGATACTTCAAGCACTCCTCCATTCGAATCGATGCATGTTCATCAAAGTTGACTGACTTCCAAAAATAAAAATAAAATAAAATAGTATTGAAAATATCATGAAAATAAAATACATGTAGAATCAATTCAATGAGCAACACCCAAAATAAATCAAGTTTACATGCTTCATTTGCAAGATAATCAAGCTATGTGATTTCATTTTTGCAAACCAACAAATGAAAAATTTCACATTCAGAAACACATACATCATATAATAATAATAATAATAATAATAATAATAATAATAATAATAATAATAATAAACATACATGCGAAATGACTGTGTTTTCAATAACGCAGTAGCTGATGTTGAGATTCTCTCTGATCTAGTTAAGTATAGAGTGGCTTTTTGGCTAAGTACAGCTTCTAAGCAGTGGCAGTATCCTATTCATGATTTTGTCTTCAATCTCCCTCAGATTAGAAGGTGTATCAGTAGAGGTTAATTTGTTCTGTTGTGATGCTATTGTTGTTGTGTTGAGGATATCAGAAGAGGTTATCAGTGAGTCACAGTTGTTGCAGGGTTGTTTCTGCTTGTTAGTTGCTTAGTCTGCTGGGTTGGTCTGCTGGTTTCATAGGTTTATTTTTTTGCTTTGGGTTCCCTCTTTTGGGTACCCTTGGTTGGCTCCTCACCAATCCCGGGTCCAGTGCTAGCATATGATTGCGCTTTCTTTGCGGTGCCAACCTAGTTGGGATTGTTAAGTTTAGCTATGATGCTCTCTGCTCTCCCCTGCTTTGTTGATGTAATTTTGCATGTTCTATGCCTCTTTCATCAATAAAGTTCTTTTTTGCTGATAAAAAAAAATTCGTTGCACACTATGAAGATTATGATTGAAAATATGTATTTAACTTTAAGGAAAATGTCTCGTAACTCAAATTTTGTGGCTCAAATGGCCAAAACGACGTCGTTTTGGCCATTTTTATGTTATTCTATACTCAAAACGACGTCGTTTTGGCCATTTGAGCCACTTTTGAGCCACAAAATTTGAATTACGTAGCATTGTCGTTAACTTTAATCGTTCTACAACAACAGTTAATTACAAATATATATTTTATTTATATATATATAGAGAGAGAGAGAGGGAGAGAGAGAGAGAAAGATGAGAGTTAATTTGAGAGTGAGAAAATGAATTATGACTAGATCCATAACTTGCAACATTTGCCATCATCATCATCATCATCATCTCATCAACCCATATTTGTCCATTGTGTAGTCAAATCTGTGAGCATTAATTTTAGAGAAAGAAAATAAATCTATGACTAGATCCATGACTTGCAACACTTGTCATCGTCATCTTCTTCCACCCATACTTCATCTTTGGAGCATGAGCACAGCAAGAATTGTTGCGCTTTCATTTAAAGTTTATTATGAATTTATTTTTATGATTTAAATTATTTATTTTTGTAAAATTTATCGAGTAGTTCATATACATATCAAAAATTATATTGATATGATATTTATAGTTATGTGATCGGATTACATATTTTTTATACTACTTTAAAAGAAAAACATATTATTTTTTTTTATGATAAATGTAATCCAATACATGGTTACCGATATCCGATTAATATGATATTTGATATAATTAAGGTACTCGATGAATCCTACAAAATAAACGGTTCAAATTATAAAAATAAATCTATAATAAACCTTAAATTGAGACACAACAGCAGCAAGCCCTCTTCCCTTTGAGGTATGGGGTTGCTGTTGTATCCTTTGATCAAATTGACACATTGATTAAATTGGAAGAACCCAATTAAATCCTGACAATCATTACCAAAATTGTTTCCTTAAATTTTGTAATTATTATTCCTAGAATTATTTTATTCCAATTGGAACCATAGTATATATGGTTATACATGCCAAACTTCAAAATTTCTATAATTATATTTTAAAAGTTTGAGAGATATAACAATAGAGAGAGTGTTGCACATTTGGTTTTCAGTTTTTTGTTTTTGTTTTTCTTTAAAACACAATCACAACATAATTATTTTAAGTATAGAAAATAAAAATAAAAATACAAAAAAGTTTATTTAGAGATTTTAATTTGAAAAACAAGCGAATTATATATATTAAACTATGAATATAATTTACATATTTTAAATGATGGATATTGATATTATCTATATAATATGAGTTGTTGTCGAATTATGTTAGCCAATTTCTTTGTATACACTTTTTTTTTCATAATTTTTTTATATTTATTTTTGTATAAGTGAAAAAAATAAAAATATAAAAAAATCATTTTTTATAGCCAGCTAAATTTAGCTCCAACACAAAAAGAGCACCGAGTTCCCTCCTATACAAAAGTGATAATAATCTTGGAGTTGACATCCTTATAATAATAACGTAAGGGGAATCATAAGGAGCTTATCTTATTGAAAATAAGTTTTAATAAAATTGAAATTCAAAATAATTTTTTGTAACAATTTTTTACATGTCGTTGAAAAATTAACAGTTACTGACTTTTTTTTTTGCTATGATTTTTATAAATTGTTGCTAAAATTACAATTAGTTATTTTTCAAGTGACGAATTTTTTAAATTGTCCCTGAAAGTTAAAAATTAGTGACATTTTGTTTGTGACAATTTGTTATTAAAACTTTTTATTAATGACATTTTTAGTGACAAAAATTTATAACTGTGTTGAAATTAACAATTAGTGACATTTTTTTTAATAATTTGATAAAAAAAAATGCCATCTCACAAAATCTATGAGATAATACAGTCACCTATTAAGCGATTCACGCTAAACCTACCAACAAATTTATCCTGTTGAAATTTAATCCGTATAAAATTCCACCTCAAAAGTTCTTTTTTTTCTATATATTAAATTTATCAAGCATAAATTTCCCTTTAGAGCTGTTTGTTTTGAAGGATAGCAACCATGGGATTGGACTATTAGTCCGGATGGCCAATAAGTCCATTGTTTGATATTAATTTTTTACTGCCGGACAAATATCCCCGGACTATTAAATCCATATTTGTGGGACTATGCTTATCCCATGGGGGGAGGATGAAAACCATGGATAACTCATCCCATGGAGATTAGCTAATAAATTACATTTTTACCCTCAAGTATTTAATTTGTATTATATTTAGTAGAATTCATAAATTTTAAATGTCTCAATTTAAAAATAAAATAAAATAATTTAATTTAACTTTTATTTTGTCTTATTTTATTTAATTTTTAAAATAATTTTTTTAGATATTTTTGATGTTTTATTTTAAAATTTTGTTTATATTTATTTAATTCATTATTTAAATTTTAATAGATGTTTTTTTATTTCATAATTATTAATTATTATTATTATTATTTAAAATAAATTTATTTAAAATTTTAATTAAAAAATAACATATATTTTTTTTAAAAAATAATTTATTTAATTGTGCAAAAAATAAAATAAAATAAATTTTTATTTAATCTAGCTAAAAATAATTAAAATATTAAAGCTATGTTTAATATTGTTATTACTTTGTAAATAATTGAAAAGGATAAAATAGTCATTTGAGCATTTATCCTTCTCCATAATATCCCAAACAAATATTAGATTCACTAAAAATAGTTCAATTCAGACATATAATCCCATGACTAAACAAATATAGGATACAAATCTAGTCCAACTAAATAATCCGGGGACAATGTATCTCAGGACTAATAGTCCGATAGATTACAATCCCCCTTATCTAGTTCGTCCAAACAAACATACCCTTATTTGTTAAAATTTATCAATTTGAACAGATCTTCTAAGCCTTTTATCTATGCAAATTTTAGTGGCAACAACACAATACAAAATGAGTGTTTGGGAAGTTACTATTTTAATAGGCTATTTTAGTTTTTGACTATTTTAGGAGACTAAAATTTTTGTATTTGAGAAGATAGTTGAATTTTTTTGTAATTGGATGTAATGTTTGTGATAGAAAAAATAAATGATTATGAGTTTGATATGACATTTGCCTTATTGACTATTTTAGCCTATTTTATCTTTCAATGTTATTTTAATAAAATAAAAACTAAAAAAAACTTGTTCCCAAACACCCCACAATACACAATACACAGCAAAATCACAATCAATTCCCTATTTGTCTCTCTCTCTATGCATAGAAACTTAGGCCTTATTTGGTTTGACTTTAGGAAAAAGATTTTGAAGAAAATTTTTAAAAATTTTGTTTGGTTTGTAATTTTTTTCAAAAAATTTCAAAATTACTTTCTCTCTCCTACACATTAATCAATCATTTTTTCTCTCTCCTCTCTCATTTTCAATCACTTTTTCTCTCACTTACATCTACTCAATTACAACAAAATATTAAATCATCCCAAACTCTCAAATTTCAAAACTATTTTCAAAATATACAACCAAACAAACTATAAAAATTTCTAAATTCTCTTCCCAAAATATTTTTTAAAAACTTATCTTCCAAAGTCAAACCAAACAAGGCCTTATGAATGAAATCATAGTCAAGGCTCCTTTGGGTAAGATTTTAGGATTAAAAAAGTACAAAAAGATAAAATAAATTATATAAGTTAATAAGATAAAATATTACTTTTTACTTATAATTATTACACTTTTCCTCTCACAAAAGTTAAAAAAGTCTCAAAACAAAAACCAAACGAAGTTAAAATAACCATGCTAAAATAGTCTCAGACTAAAAAAATTGATTATATTAACCAATACCAAACGACTTACAGAGATAAGTAATTGCCTTATTCTTACTTTAATCATTCTACAACAACAATTAATTACAAATATATACTTTATTTATATATAGAGAGAGAGAGAGAGAGAGAGAGAGAGAGGAGAGGAGAGTTAATTTGAAAGAGAGAAAATGAATCTATGACTAGATTCATGACTTGCAACACTTGTAATCATCATCATCTTCTTCAACTAATACTTTGTCCATAGTGCAATCAAATCTGTGAGCATTAATTTGAGACAGAGAAAATGAATCTATGACTAGATCCATGACTTGCAATACTTGTCATCTTCATCTTCTTCAACCCATACTTTGTCCATGTGGTTGTCAAATCTGTGAGTTTCATTTGGGCAACGCACCACCAGCGAGAAGCTTCTGAATCTATCCGTCGGCCAGATTTAGTGGTTGAGGGTTCAGATCCTCGCCGTTTTGGAAGTCGATCGCCGCTCCGACGACTTCGAATCCATCCTGTCGGCCAGATCTACCTCAGGTACGACTTGTGTCTTCAGAGATCTCCAGAATCACAACCTATGAGAGAGAAGAGGAAGAGATGGAAGGAATAATGCGAAGCGGGTTCACTGCTGTGCCCCTTCCCTGTTGTGTTCCTGCTGTGTCTAAAATGGCACAGTTTCATCTTCCTCTTTTTTCTTTTTTTTTTTGCTTTTTTTCTTAATTTTTTTTATTTTTTTTATTTTAGACTTTAGGTTAGAATTTAGGATTTAATTCTTAAAATTTATAATTTTTATTTTACGATTTAAAAATATTTTTTTTTTTTAGAGTTTAAGGTTTAATTCTTAAAATTTATTATTATTATTTTTTTATTTTTAGGATTTAGGATTTAGCATTTAATTTTTAAAATTTAATTTTTTTTATTTTAAGATTTAGGATTTAGGTTTAATTATTTATTTATTTATTTATTTTTTTGTCTTAGGTTTAGGATTTAGGGTTTAAGATTTAGGTCAAGTTTGGCAACCCCAATATAATCCATCTTTTTTTCTTTTTTTCATTACATCATCTCTCTATTTTTCAGCACATCTTTTCGTAAAAAGACAAAAAATACACTTATTTACGTCATCTCAAATTTTTAAAATTTTTTTATTTTTTTTATTTTAAGGTTTAGGATTTAGGTTTAATTCTTAGAACTTATTGTTTTATTTTAAGATTTATGATTTAGGGTAAAGTGTAATTTATCATGTCAAAAAAAATGAAAAATTTTATTTCCACACACTACTTCTGGTACCTCTATTTACACACCACAAATCCTTTTAATACATACCACTTACTCAGTTCACACCATACGCAAATTAAAATTTTTAATTTTATCTCAATACACGCCACTAATTTTTAAATAATACCAAATTATCCAACACATCAATTCGATATATGAACTCGATGGCCTAGGCTTTGCATTGCTTATGATCTGTGATTCATCATTGCCGCTTTATCTCTCCTCGATTCTCCGATTTCCCTGCGACTCTCTTGTAGCGATTCCGATCAGGTACCATAAATATATGTATATACATACGTGTATGTATCTGTATAATCGATTTGATATCGCAATTTTAGCCTTCGGTTTCGTGCATGGCTTTGTATACATGTATAGATTCGTGTGTTTGTTCAATCAATCTATTTCAGTGAGGTGTTTGTTTATAGTAATCATCAATAATTAAGCGTTTTTCGTTTTTAGGGTTCATAGTATAAGAAAATCTCTAAATCGTGCATTTTTTGATCTTATCACATCATTATCAGCATTTTGTTATCATACATTGTTCAGTGATCTTTTTACAGTGAATGTTGTTATTAGAAGCAATCGCAATTTGTTTTAGTTGATTAGTTTTCGCAATTTCTTAACAAGGTGATGATATTTCATAGGTCCTTGAAGGTGCATTTGATTTCTTTTGTATGTTGTAGGTCTGTTTTAGAATCATATGTTGCAAAAATGAGAGAAATTTATATAAAACTAACCAATGAAAATAGTGGGTTTAAAACCTTAATTTCTGTGCTTCTGTATTATTCTGAAAATTTTGAGAATAATTTGCCAAGGGAAACAATTATTCAGTAACTCTGTTTTCAGATTTTCCTCATCATCAACTCCACAACCTAAATCTATTTTCTATGCTTCTTTTATTATCAAATCTGGCTCTTTTAACTTCGGTAGAACTCTCTCTCCTCTTTTCTCTTTTTTGATGCCTCTTCGGAGGGTTTCCTGGGTAGATTTAGCTACTATGAACAATCAAAGATGCCTTTCTCTTAAATTAATTAAAATTTCTATTTTCAATCACATATCATCTCTGGTTTACTCATATTTTGATTTCTTTCACTGACTTTTTTGATAAAAAAGGACTCATAATTTTAGCCAAGACAATGCCAATTTGTATCAAGACAACAAAATCTAAAACATTCCAGCTGGCTTCGAACAAAATTACCATTAAAACCGTTCAAAGCCTCAAATGTAGCAATTCTAATACAGATAATAAAAATAAATTTCAAATATTCACAGAGACAATAAATAAACCAAAGACAAGAAAACCACAATCTTAGTCAATCTCCTCGATCTTAGGGCCAGCACCACTTCCACTGGCAGCAGGAACATCATTGTCATCGTCCATGGCACCACCACCCATGCCATCACCTGCACCCTTGTACATCTTTGCAATGATTGGGTTACAGATGCTCTCAAGTTCCTTCATCTTATCCTCAAACTCATCTGGCTCAGCAAGCTGGTTTCCCTCCAGCCACTGGATTGACTGCTCAATCGCATCTTCAATTTTCTTCTTATCATTTGCAGAAAGTTTGGCAGTAATCTTCTCGTCCTTGACTGTATTCCTCATGTTGTATGCATAGTTCTCCAATGCATTCTTTGCCTCAATCTTTTTCTTGTGCTCTTCATCCTCAGACTTGTATTTCTCTGCTTCTTGAACCATCTTCTCGATTTCCTCCTTAGAGAGCCTACCCTTGTTGTTAGTGATGGTAATCTTGTTCTTCTGCCCTGTGGTCTTGTCCTCGGCAGATACATTGAGGATGCCATTGGCGTCTATGTGAAAGCACACTGTGATCTGAGGAACACCCCTAGGAGCCGAAGGAATGCCAGAGAGTTCAAATTTTCCCAGCAAGTTGTTGTCCCTGGTCCTTGTTCTCTCACCTTCATAGACATGAATTAACACACCGGGCTTGTGGTCTAAGTATGTAGAGAAGACTTGCTCTTTCTTTGTCGGGATCGTGGTGTTCCTAGGAATCAACATGTTCATGACACCACCAACAGTTTCCAAACCAAGAGAGAGATGTGTGACATCCAACAACAAGAGGTCCTGGACCTTCTCATTACCCTCACCACTCAAAACAGCAGCTTGGACAATAGCACCATAAGCAACAGCCTCATCAGGGTTGATGCTCTTGCAAAGCTCCTTCCCGTTGAAGAAGTCCTGCAAAAGCTGCTGGACTTTGGCAATTCTAGTAGATCCACCAACAAGAACAACATCATCAACACTGCTCTTGGCCATCTTAGAGTCCCTCAAACACTTCTCGTCCGGTTCCGTACACTTCCTGAAGAGATCCATGTTGAGTTCCTCAAATCTGGCTCGAGTAATAGTGGAATAGAAATCAATACCCTCGTAAAGGGAATCAATTTCAATGGTGGTCTGGGCAGTGGAGGAGAGAGTCCTCTTTGCCCTTCATAAGAAGTCCTCAATCTCCTCAGAGCTCTGGGGTTACCACTGATGTCCTTCTTATTCTTCCTCTTGAAGTCCTGAACAAAATGGTTCACCATTCTATTGTTAAATTCTTCACCTCCGAGATGGGTATCTCCACCAGTGGCATTCACCTCAAAAATACCCTCTTCAATGGTGAAAAGAGAGACATCAAAAGTACCACCACCGAGATCAAAGATCAACACATTCTTCTCGCCAACACCGGTTGCCTTTTCGTCAAGACCATAAGCAATGGCAGCGGCAGTGGGTTCATTGATGATACGCATCACATTGAGACCAGCAATTACACCAACATCCTTTGTTGCCTGACGTTGAGAATCATTGAAGTAGGCAGGGACAGTGACCACAGCATTTTTCACAATGGAACCAAGGAACGCCTCTGCAATCTCATGCATCTTGATGAGAACCATGGAAGAAATTTCCTCAGCTGCAAACTGCTTGTCCTCACCATTGTAGTTGACAACAATCATGGGTAGGGCTGCAAATGAACCAAGCTATTCATGAACAAGCTCGAGCTCGGCTCGTTAAGGCTCGTTTAAGCTCGGTTCGCTTACTAAATAAACGAGCTAGAGCTTAAATTTTAAGCTCATTTAACAAACGAGTTCAGTAATACTCGGCTCGATATGCTCGTGAGCCCAAATATATATATATGTGTAATTATATTATATATTATTTATATATAATTATATAATATATTAAACTTTAAAATTTTTTTTTCTATTATATTTGTGTAAATTTAATTAATAAAATTTAAACTGCACAAGTTTATTTCTATAATATATATGCGTGTACACACACACACACACATATATATATATATAGCAATTTTGGAATTAAATATTGGGCCATGTGGGGGAGTTTTATAAGCACTCATTCTTGACCACACTTCTGTCTTGGACCGATTGGGACTTTCTTGTGCAAGTCCTCTCAGCAACAAAACAAGTGTATCAAATGTCAAACAAATTTTGTCCCACATCGTCTCTACACAATGGTGTTCAGGTAAAGGGATCTCTATTTATGTCTAGTGTAGTAGGCTTTATGTCTTCCATTAGTTTGACTTGCCTAACAAGCCACAACAAGCC
This sequence comes from Camellia sinensis, assembly GCF_004153795.1. Taxonomy (NCBI): domain Eukaryota; kingdom Viridiplantae; phylum Streptophyta; class Magnoliopsida; order Ericales; family Theaceae; genus Camellia; species Camellia sinensis. The sequence continues at coordinate 69,779 of NW_021035463.1, forward strand.
GAGCTCGAGTTAGACAAATTTTGTGCGAGCCGAGCTCGAGCCAGTATACTTGGGCTTGTTTCGAGCTCGAGCTAGTATACTTGGGCTTGTTTCGAGCTCGAGCCGAGCTCGAACATTTGAAAATAAATCGAGCCGAGCACGAACATTGATAAACTCGACTCGGCTCGGCTCGATTACACCCCTAATCATGGGTTTATCACCTGGACCAGGAATGACCTTGAAAGGCCACAACTTGATGTCACCCTGCACAGATGCATATGCGAACCTCCTACCAATCAACCTCTTTGCATCGAAGACAGTGTTGATGGGGTTCATGGCGACCTGGTTCTTGGCAGCATCGCCTACGAGACGCTCAGTGTCGGTGAAGGCGACATAGGTGGGGGTGGTACGGTTGCCTTGGTCGACATATCAAATTTTAGACTTTTAATACCGACATATCAATCGATATAGGATTGCATTACAAATATTTGTAAGTATCCTAGTATGAGTCTATGGCTCAATGTTGCAATGTATCTTGGGGTTTAAGTAATTAGGTGCATTATGGAGGTAAATATGATTCTCTTGAAGTGCTTTGCAGTAGCATAGCTGGTTCCTGTGGCAAGTTTCTTTTGTGTTCTTCATTTTACTTTGTCTGTTGTGATTATTGTTAATCAAAATTCACTAAACACAGCTTTTTGCCCATTTTTAACCAAATTCACTAAACACAACTTTTTGTCTATTTTTTCACAAACAAATGAATTGTGAAGTGTCTTACTTGCACAAAACAGTCTGTTTCATCACTTGGTGCCAGAGGGGATACAGTACTTAGTCCAAATATAGCACTTGGCTGCCAATTGGTTGTTTTCACTACCGGTGGCCAACTTTATTCTATTGAATTATTGGTGATTCTGTTCACTTTATTGGTAGTTTCTGACTGGGTAAAGGAATTCATCTTGCAACTGTCAAACTTTATATACTTTTGTCTAATTCAGATCTAAAGTTAAAGGTTCTTATAATTCATGTAACTGTACTTGGATATTGCGTTGTGGTTTGGATTTCAAGGGTTAAATTATCAGTGTAATGTCCTTCAATCTTCTTATATTAATTCCAAGTATTACTGCAGTCTTTGCATATTGTATGATAGGTTCTTGGTGATTGAGTCAGTGTCACTTTTAACTTGTCATGGTAAATTTGGTCATATTCCAAATCTCTTTGTGCTTACTTTTAGCTATTCTGCATGTAATTTTACTACTCAATTTCTTGTTATGAAGAAGCATGTTTGTGAATTGGAGGAGAGCTTTTCTCCAGTCCACCATTCATTTAGAGACCTCTATGCATAGATCTTGTATTAAAAAAAATAGATTGATCTGATAATTATAAACACATCATTTCATCACATGTGTATGAAAAACATTGGACAATATTAGGAAGAGCCACTTTGTTTAACTAAAACAAAATGTGTGAGATTGAACAGAAACATTTCCTCCTTGTATCTTAAGAATCTGATTTAGTGGGTGCAATTTGAGGTCTTACCTCACACCCACTTTCACAAAGAGAGAGAGAGAGATAGAGAGAGAGAGAGAGGCATAGAGAGAGAGAGGCAGGGACAAAGGCAGGGGTCTCTTCAAGATCCACAAACAATGGTTAGAATTGTATTGAATTGAGGCGAGAGAGAGAGAGAGGGACAAGGGCAGGGGTCTCTTCAAGATCCACAAACAATGGTTAGAATTGTATTGAATTGAGGCAAGTTGAAACATTTATGATTATGAACTAGACAAGGCGAATAACGCCACAATGCACAAAAGTGAACGTAGGTCTCAAAATAATGCTTATGATTTGGTTTTTGGCACTTTGAGTATCACTTATGGTCTCTGCATTTGAAATAGTTGAGCTGAGTTATTATGCCTGTTGAATTTTCAGGGGCAACCAAAGTGTGTCACTCCAACATTCAGCTTGGCGCCTCTTGTGCCTAGGTTGTCTGTATTTCTTGGCATTTAGGTATATCTTCTGAAATAAGTATAAAGTAAGTTTACCAGTATCAGATGTCATGGCTGAGTTGTGGGTGGTCTCATTTTGATTTTAAAAGATCCAACACAAGTCACAGATGATTTTAAAAGATTTGTACTTGGTCTCATTTTGATAACCAATAACAAATTTTCAGCACAAGGGTGTTAAAGTAATGTGAAAGTATATGCTGAATTCAGATGTGGCCTTGAGAAAAACGTAAGCTCGTTTGTTTAAGATTATGGATTTTCTTGTGAGATCTTGTGTTCAAATTTGTTGTTGTCAAGACCAGTAGTTAAATGAGTGTCTCCCTTACTAGCCAACCACCAGTGCAGTATTCATTAAAAAGCAAAATCATGAAACGAAGCATTTGGATCATAATATTATTTGTTATTAGACATCGCCTCAAAACGTGCTTAGATTTGAAGTGCTGAGTTACTTAAGATGCTGAAAGTGGCAATGCATTATCTTTGTGACTGATTTTATGTTCTTATGATTATCTATGATGTCTCTGTCTTCTGTGTTTTTCCACCTTCAAGTTGTAATTTTTTCTATTTGGTGGGTCTGCAGGTATGTGAGCAACCTTGGTAATAAGAGAGTTGAACTCTTTGATATGGGAGCAGGTGCTAGTGATCCTACAGCAGATGATAATGTTCAAATGGCGTCAGGTGAGATCAGGACCCTCTTCATGTCTGCATCTGAACAATTTGTTGAGTATGGTGTATTATTATGAAGACAAAAGTTGTCCATGTTTTCTATGCTTCTCGTGTTTGTTGTTATTGAATGCCCCAAATGTGATTCGTGGCTTATTTGTTTTTGTTGTTAATTCGTTTTCTGCAAATTAGTAATTCTTAGGCCCTAAGTTCTATGATTAGCAGCTTGGATTTTTTCTGCTATTAAGAACTTCTTGGTGGTAGAATCCTATTATATTTCTGCTGGAATTGAAATCTGCCTTCACCTTTTTCTGTAGCTAGGAGCCAATGAATGTAATGATGTTAATGGGTGTGAATTATGATTGTTGCATATGGAATGAGTACATGAACTTGGAGTAGATAATAGATATAAAAGGGATGTGTTCAGAAATGGAAAATGAAGTTTTTAATGTGTTTTAGCTTAGTACTTGAGTGACTTATCTGGTTATATTTCCTTTACTTTGTCTTATTATCTTGCTAATGTTGTGGTCATGATGTGGCAGATTGAGTTTGTTTGTTTGTTTTTTTTTTTTTTTTCCAGTAATCTAGACTTTGCTTTTTTTTCCAGTAATCTAGACTTTGTGGTCATGATGTGGTCATTATCTTACTTTGTTTGTTTTTTTTTTTTCCAGTTTGTTTGGCATATTGGTATTAAGAATTAATGAAAGATTAAAAGGTTTTCGTAGCATTTCATTTATGATCCTAGACTTTGCTTTTAACAATCCCATGGATTCCTCACATGAGATAGAAAAGATTGAAAATATTTTTATCCTGCATCAATCATCCAATGTTATTAGTTATAATTCTCTGTATAAGCGTGTCAGTTAAACAATGTTGAGCTCAACTATGAACCATGCAAGGTAATCATTCTTCATCTTGTTTTCACAACATCAATGTAAACTGTGTCTATCTTGGAGTAATTATTTCCAAATTTTTGTAGCAAGTTGATTTAGTTTAATCTTTGTTAACTCTTAAATATTGATAGTGAATTTTGGACGGCTTTGTGTACTAAGATTTATGTGTGATTGCTACAGATACTACAGTTGGCACATTAAATTGCAATCTATTAAATTAGGGTGCTGTTATGGTGTGCAACCCCTTAAGGTTGCACACCATATGCAACCAACACAAAAGGTGTAAGTGGAAGGTGTAAACATAAAACAGGACAGCAAACAGAAAGACGTAAGTATAAGGTGTAAGTTGCACACTTAAGAAAAGTCCATTAAATTAATCTATCATTGGATAATTTTTAATTGGTAATCTATTTGAGAGTTTGGCCTATTCTATGCAGGTTCTGCAAGCTTGCATCAATTTGAAGCTTAGGAGCTCTCAGCTAGATTTTGAATGCCATTTCAACGAAGCCATTGAGAAGAAGAAGTGATGAGTTGAGTTTACAAAATAGGACAATCATCCATTCAGTAAATTCATTCAGTATATAGTATCATTTCAGAAAACAGTGCATTCTATCAATCAGAAAATAATTATAATTGAAAATAACTTTACAACATTGTTACTCACAGTAGGTTCCTTGATACACGTGCTATAAGGCACTAAAGATGCAGCATCCAACCTAAACAAACAAATACAAGCACAACGATTCAATACACAATTCATTCATTCAATCGGTTCTTTCGATCAGTTTCCATTCATTGTTCACTCATTTGGTTCTAACTCTTGTTCTATACTTTATTCGTGTTCATGAGATGCAATGCACATGAAAACATTTTAAAACCATGCAAACGGAGGCCCGGAAGGAGGAAAAGAGGAGTGGAAACGAAACCCGGACCAACCTGACTTCTGCATGTGCGAGAGTTCTGGCCACACGTGTGGAGCCTTCCCCGCATGTGCAATTTAAGCAAAATGCTTGCCTTGGCTGCCCTCTTTTCTGCACATCCGGGGCCCCAAGCCGCACGTGCGGTGTTGGGTCTGCTTGACTCCGAAAATCTACTCTTGTTTGGGTCTTCGATTTCACCACATTTTAGTCTCAAATTCA